>JARYGA010006066.1:0-26105 GCA_030545235.1 Helianthus tuberosus
AGGGATTCCTTACAATCCAGAGGCTGGAAATAAACCAAAGAACACTTAGAACGGGAGGAGGGGAAGAACTTGAAGTTGAGGCCATAGGAACCATGCAACTTATTATGAAAAATGGTCATTGTATTAAACTTTATGATACATTATATGTACCGAAAATTACTCCGAATTTAGTATCAGTATCAAAGTTAGACAATGATGGTTTTGAAGTTTTACATAGGCATGGAAAGGTCACTATTAGTTTAAACTCCCAAGTTCTTGGTTGTGGTTATCTGGATGGAAATCTCTATAAGTTAGAACTAGATGATTGCTTTTCGAAATCTTTGTTGTCATATAACGTAAATGAGAAAATCAACAAACGAAAACGAAAACATGATTTGGAAACATCATCTAAATTGTGGCATCGACGTTTAGGCCAGATCTCACGAGACAGATTGATAAGACTCGTGAAGGATGGTGAATTACCAGATCTTGATTTTAGCGATTTTGGAACATGTGTTGAATGCATTAAAGGGAAAAAGACGAATAAAAATAAAAAGGGTGCCACAAGGAGTTCTGGATTATTAGAACTCATACACACTGATATATGTGGACCTTTTCCACCTGGCATTACTGGCCATACGTCTTTTATTACTTTCATAGATGATTATTCTCGGTACATGTACCTGTATTTGATTAAAGAAAAATCTGAATCACTTGAAATGTTTAAAACTTTTAAGGCTGAAGTTGAAAACCAACTTAGCCGTAAGATAAAGGTAGTGAGATCATATAGAGGGGGTGAGTATTATGGTCGACATACAGACATTGGTCAAGCTCCCGGTCCTTTCTTTAATTTTTGTAAAGAACACTGGATAGTGAACCAATTTACCATGCCGGGTACACCTCAGCGGAATGGTGTTGCTGAGAGAAGAAATAGAACCCTTATGGACATGATAAGAAGTATGTTAGCAAACTCGAATTTGCCTAAATTTTTATGGACTGAGGCATTGAAGACGGCCGTTCTTATACTAAATAGGGTTCCTTCTAAATCTGTCCCAAAAACTCCTTATGAAATTTGGACAGGAAAGAAACCAAGCTTAGAGTATATGAAAGTATGGGGTTGTCCTGCCGAAGCTACACTTTATGATCCTTTGAAAAAGAAAATTGACATGAGGACAGTTAGTTGCTACTTCATAGGATATCCCGAACGATCAAAGGGATATAGATTTTACTTCCCTTCACACGTTACTCGTATTGTGGAAAGTCGAATTGCTGATTTTATAGAGGACTTTAAGGCCAGTGGGAGCAGTGAAAATGGAGTCTTTGATTTCCAAGAAGTGCAAAAGGAGGGGGGGTGGGCTTTTCAAATTTATCTCCTATTACACCTCTTGTACATAACACTGCACCACCCCATGTTTCCGCTGAAATTAATGCTCCTAACGTCCCTAATAATGAAGGCACATCAAACTCACAAGAGCATAACCAAATCCCTGAACCAGTTAATGAACTTGTTGAACCTGAAAATCAGCTTAAGAGGTCATCAAGGCCAAGAAGGCCCACTAACTTTGATGATTATGTAACCTACCTTAATGAAGCTGATTTGGATTTAGGAAAGTATAACGATCCAACCTCTTATAATGAAGCCATTAGTAGTGATAAATCTTCTGAGTGGAATAAAGCTATGATTGATGAGCTTGATTCCATGAAAAAAAATGGCGTTTGTGAATTGGTTGAATTACCTAAGGGGGTAAAACCCGTAGGATGTAAATGGGTATTCAAAACCAAATTAGACCCAAATGGAAACGTCGAACGCTACAAAGCACGTTTGGTTGCTAAAGGCTATACTCAAAAGGAGGGAATTGATTATCAAGAAACCTTCTCACCTGTCTCACGGAAGGATTCTTTGAGAATCGTTATGGCATTGGTAGCTCATTTTGATTTGGAGTTACATCAGATGGATGTCAAAACTGCTTTCCTTAATGGTGACTTACATGAAGATGTGTTTATGACTCAACCTGAAGGCTTTAAACATAAAGGTCAGGAACACTTAGTCTGTAAGTTACATAAATCCATATATGGTTTAAAACAGGCATCACGACAGTGGTATTTAAAATTTGATGAAATTATGAAAAAACAAGGCTTTATCAAGAATCAAGTGGATCAATGCACCTACCTCAAAATGAGTGGGAGCAACTTTGCTATACTTGTCCTTTATGTGGATGATATCCTTTTGGCGAGTAATAGTTTAGATTTGTTGCATGAGTCAAAGCGATTACTTTCGCAAAATTTTGACATAAAGGATCTCGGAGAAGCCTCTTACGTAATAGGCATCGAAATACACCGAGATCGTACTAATGGGATATTAGGTCTATCCCAGAAGGCTTATATTGATCGTGTTCTTACACGTTATAACATGCAACAATGCTCTCCATCAGTGGCTCCAGTAGTTAAGGGAGATGTTTTCGGCTCTTTTCAGTGTCCAAAAACAGAGGTTGAAAAGGAGCAAATGAGATTGATACCTTATGCTTCAGTAGTAGGAAGTTTGATGTATGCTCAAGTATGTACTCGTCCCGATATTGCATATATTGCTGGAATGCTAGGCCGATATCAATCTAATCCCGGCCTAGATCATTGGAAAGCAGAAAAGAAAGTGTTGCGATATCTACAAGGAACGAAAGACTATAAATTGACATACAGAAGAACTGACAACTTGGAAGTAGTAGGCTATTCCGACTCTGACTTTGCTAAATGAAAAGATGATAAGAAATCGACTTCGGGGTACATCTTTATGCTTGCAGGCGGACCAATTTCATGGAAGAGTCATAAGCAACAGTTAACAACAACCTCAACGATGATGGCAGAATATGTTGCAGTGTACAATGCAACGTGCCATGGGATGTTGTTAAGAAATCTCATCACTGGACTCAAAGTTGTTAACTCCATATCACGACCATTGAAGATTTACTGTGACAACTCAGCTGCTGTTAGTTTCTCGAACAGTAACAGTTCGAGCGGAGCTGGTTTATACCTCGATACAAAGTTTTTGTTCGTTCGAGAACGCGTAGAGGAAAATAATCTTTGTATCGAGCACATAAGCACTAAAGATATGCTAGCGGATCCGATGACTAAAGGTCTACCACCCAGAACTTTCCAAGATCTTATAATGAGAATGGGTTTTAGTAAAGACCTTGTATGAAAACATACACTGTGTATGAACGATTATTATTTCCTTGAATGTTTTATTTTGTCTATACTAATGTTTGTGCGCACCTTATGATTTATAGACAAAACTTATGTAAGGTAATTACTTACCCTAAGGATTTTATTTCAGTCATTTTGGTTTTATGATTAAGTGTTTTATATTGAGACTTTAGTATGACTGTTGGGGGTCTCGAATTGACTTCAATTCGAATGACTGTAACTCTCTGCTATGGTTTCAACATGAGACTTGATGAGTATTTTAAACTTGGCCAAAATTACTTAATACTCATCGTTAGTGATCACTCGGCCAAGTGGGAGAATGTTAGACTTCTATATAATTGTGGCCTTTATTGATCATCTAAATACAATCAACCATATGACATTAGTATCCTAAAGATTAATTATAAGTCATTATTTGATGGAAATAATGACATTAGGAGAATGTGTAAGGTTACCCTTTGAGTGTCCATAACATAAAGAATAAAAGGAGAATAAACTACACCAAATTATGACTCTCCATACTTTACTTTTCTCTAAATCTTGATCCATCCTAAGAGGACACTCTAAAGTGGAACTAAGAACATCTTGACGAGAATTATGGCTTCGTCATCATCCGCAAAGATAACCATTCCCACATGTAAGTGCCTATACTTTTATGCTCAAGTTTATGATTAAGGTTTTATGTTTTGGCTACATGTTTAATGATATAATCAACACGTGAAAGATGAAATTCACTATTAAATTCAAAATTTTAACATGAGATTAAACCGGCAGGCCGGTATGAACCAGTATAACCGGATATATCAGCGATTCGAAGACTATATCAGAACCCTGTTTATACCGGGCTCATTCGTACCGGGACAATAAATAATAGCCGATATAACCGACCGGTTCGAACAGGTATTTAAAACATTGATTTCCCTCTCTAACCCTCACACTTTACAATCAATAACAATCAATGGATGGGTTTCTTCAAAACAATGACAGAAGTCCCACAAACCCAACAAAAGCAGCTAGCTTTATCACTCTTAAAAACCCCTCAATCAATCAAATGCCCCAAACATCTTCGATCAATCCACGTCATTCTCCTCCGAACAGCCCTTCACCGGAGCAGTTACGCCGTCGGAAACTTCATCACCAGTTGTGCAAATTTTGGCCTCATGAATTATGCACACCAAATGTTCGACCAAATGCCTGAACCAAATTCATTTGTCTGGAACACCCTGATTAGAGGATTCCAACAAAACCATGAACCCAGAAAGGTAATGGATTTTTATGATCGTATGCGGAATGAACGCGTTGGCCCGGATTGTTTTACGTACCCGTTTGTGATTCGGGCTTGTACTGAGTTGGCTGAGCATGTTAGAGGGAAATGTGTTCATGGGTTGTTGTTTAAAGTCGGGCTCGAGTTGGATGTGTTCATCGGTACGAGTTTGATTGAGTTCTACGGTGGTTTTGGTGATGCGAATGCTGCACGTCGTGTGTTTGATGAATTACCGATGAAAGATAAGGTTGCTTGGACTGTTTTGTTGTCTTCGTGTGTCGATAAATGCAGTGACTTGGAGGCTGCGCGTAAAGTGTTTGATGAAATGCCTGGTAAAGATATTGTGGTTTGGAATATTATGATATTTCAGTATGTTAAAGCCGGTGGTGTTCGAAATGCGTACGAGCTTTTCACGTTAGCTCCTCTTAAGGATTTGTTGATGTACAATACGGTTTTAGGCGGATATGCTAGACATGGTGAAGTAGACATGATGATTAACTTTTTTCATGATATGCCCGCGAAAGATTTGGTATCTTGGAACACTGTCATCGGTGGGCTAGTTCGGGACAACCGAATCAAAGAAGCTATGAACTGTTTCCAGCAAATGTTGAGTGAAAACATAAGCCCGAATGAGATAACGTTGGTAAGCCTTTTGTCTGCGTGTGCTCAAGTTGGTGCTTTAGACACAGGGAGATGGTTGCATTCGTATATTGATAGGAACAATCGTGGGTTAAACGTTGTGGTTGCGACGGGTTTGGTGGATATGTATTCGAAATGTGGAGACTTGGAAAGTGCTGATTATGTGTTTAATAAGTTGCAAAACCCTGATGTTGTTGCTTGGAATGCTATGATTATGGGCTTCTCGATGAACGGGCAAAGTAAGAAGACTTTAAAGTTGTTCACGCGTATGAAATCGGGATCCGTCATGCCAAATGAAGTCACCATTCTTGGTGTTCTATGTGCATGTGTTCATGCGGGATTTGTGAACGAGGGTCGGGAACTGTTTAATAGCATGGTTAAAGATCTTGGTTTAGCACCTAAAGTCGAGCATTACGGTTGTATGGTTGATCTTCTCGGGCGGGCGGGTTTACTTGACGAAGCGTATGAGTTAATTCAAAGTATGCCGATGGAGCCTCACACAGGGGTCTGGGGTGCACTTCTCGGTGCATGCAAGCTTCACAAGAACGTTGAGTTAGCCGAAACGGCTATCAAACACTTGAATGAGCTTGAGCATGAAGATGGGGGTTATCTTACAATGATGTCCAACATATATGCAAATGCGGGAAGGTGGGATGACGTGGCGAGAACACGACAATTGATGAGAACAAAAGGGGTTGATAAGTTGCGTGGGTGTAGTTCGATCGAGGTTAATGGCGAGATCCATGAGTTTGGAGCTGAGGATAAGGTTCATCCAAGATTGAAGGAGATTCATGAGATGATCGATGAGATTTTGAGTCGTTTAAGGTTAGCAGGACATGTTACAAGCCGAAACGAGGTGTTTTTTGACGTTGAAGATGAAGAGAAAGATAAGGCATTGTTGTATCATAGCGAGAAGATGGCTGTTGCTTTTGGTCTTATCGCTACCACTAAAGGAACCGTTATACGAGTAGTGAAGAATCTAAGGATTTGTGGCGATTGTCATGCTGTGATGAAGCTAGTTTCTGAGACTTTTGAAAGGGAAATTGTGATTAGAGACAGGAGCCGGTTTCATCATTTCAAGAACGGTCGTTGTTCGTGTGGAGATTACTGGTGAATTTTAGCACCAAAACCGGATACATAACCGACCCGGTTGAGTGATTTTGAACCGTCTGGTTACCGGTTGAACTGGACCGGGTGTGATTCTACCGGATTTCATAATCTTTTATTTATTTACTACTTCATACTCATAATTATTATATTTAAAGCTTCATATTTTACTAAGGGAAATTGGTTTTTAATAAACCAACCTTTGCCCAATTGGTAATTAATAATCCCACCTACAGACTTGGTGTCTAATAATCCAACGTTTCATTATGTTGGTACTCAATAGACCTCCGTTAGTTTTTTTTAACTCAAGTTAGTTTTTAAGTTTTATTTATTACACAAACAGTCCCTGTAGTTATAATTTACTAGTTTTAAGTTTTATTTATTACACAAACAGTCCCTGTACTTATAAAAAAATTCATAAAAATAAAAAAAAAATCAAAAAAATTCAAAAAAAATCAAAAAAATTCTAAAAAATTCTAAAAATATCAAAAAAATTCAAAAAAATTCTAAAAAAATCAAAAAAATTCTAAAAAAATCAAAAAAATCATAAAAATTCAAAAAAATCAAAAAAACTCTAAAAATCATACCGTTTCGACCCGGACCGTTTAGACCCGGACCGTTTCGACCCGGACCGTTTAGAACGCGTACCGTTTAGACTCGGACCGTTTTCGACGCGTACCGTTTAGACCCGGACCGTTTCGACGCGTACCGTTTAGACGCGGACCGTTTAGACCCGGACCGTTTCGACGCGTACCGTTTCGACGCGTACCACCACCACCACCACCGCACCGCCACCACCACCACCACCACCACCACAGCACCGCCACCACCACCACCACCACCGCACCGCCGCCACCACCACCACCACCACAGTCGCCGGATCTCGACCCATATCCCACTAACCTTTGTTTATTTGATCCGAAAACATCACAACTGATCCCCAACCCTTTTCCAACCCATAAACCCACTTCAATTCGACACAAATGAGTGTCTACACATGTGCAATCGGACTTTTTATTTAAAAATTCTAACCGGATCGATCCCACTATGTTTTGTCGAATCTGAGATCGATTTGAACTGCTATTTAAGTTCCCTGTACCTTCACGACCACCCTACATCTCTCACATTTAGCAAACATGTCGAAAATCGCCGGAACCGTAACCTGCAATCTCGCCGGAGTTCATACTCGCCGGAACTTGGCCGATTTCTCCCTTCCGACCGATACCGGACCCGTTTCTTTCGTCTGATCGGTACGTTATTGTTTGTTCAATGTTCCTGTGAATTTAATTGAATTATAAGCATGTATAGATCGAGTAATCAGGCTGTTGACTTTCGTTGACCGGATTTGGGGAAGAAGACGATGAACAGTGCCTTTAGAGTTTTTTTTGAATTTTTTTGATTTTTTTAGAATTTTTTCGAATTATTTTGATTTTTTTAGAATTTTTTTGATTTTTTTTGAATTTTTTTGATTTTTTTTGAATTTTTTTGAATTTTTTTTATTTTTATGAAATTTTTTATAACTACAGGGACTGTTTGTGTAATAAATAAAACTTAAAACTAGTAAATTATAACTACAGGGACTGTTTGTGTAATAAATAAAACTTAAAAACTAACTTGAGTTAAAAAAAAACTAACGGAGGTCTATTGAGTACCAATATAATGAAACGTTGGATTATTAGACACCAAGTCTGTAGGTGGGATTATTAATTACCAATTTGGCAAAGGTTGGTTTATTAAAAACCAATTTCCCTTTTACTAGTTGTAGATCTAAATCAAGACATAAAACAGTTTCATATTTGGTTTCAAATTATTTATGAAATCATCCGGTTTTTTAATCAAATATGGAAATCTGGTTAGTCGACCAGTAAGGCGACCATTTCGATGAACGGTCAGGTTACGAAAACATTGCATTAAGACACAAAAAGATAAAGAAAACAGAGTCCTGCTTATAATTATAAAAAAAAGGTGGCTAGTTTAAATGTTTAATCCACCAACTAATGCACAATTATGAAAAGATCAAATGTTAAAAGTTCAATACTTGAAATACCAAAACTTCAGATTTTTGCTTTGCACCTCATGTAACTGAACTAGAATACATTAAAAGTGGGCCAGGCTGTAAACAAGAGTCCAAGCCAGCTGAAAAAAAAACACAAAAATTGAAAGAAATCAGTTATTTTTATAACATACGCGCTGGCAAATAATGGAATTAGTTGATGTACCAGAAAGAGCGTGACCGAAGCAAAAAGACCCTCTTGCAGAAGAGGTCCATGACCACCGAATTCTTCTTCATCAACCTTGAGTATGATTGCGTAATAACCATAGATGATGCCAGAAGAAATAACCAGAAATCTGAAACCGAATTAAACAGTCGATGAGATATATAAAACACGATGCAAAACGAGTTAACTTACGCAACATGGAAACAGTTAACTTACGTGACAAGCCAGATACCCCCGACCAAAGGAATTGCACCCCACAGTAAGCCGCATACAAGGGCCACTATTTGCCTGATCCAGTGAAGTACGTCTCCTAATTGGTCCTGCAGTCAAACAAACAAGATGCTAGTTAACTCAATCTATCATCATATTGGAATAACAAATAACTAGCCTTGTGACATCACATAAGCTGATAATCCACTTTTATGTTACAGTGAATTTCTCTTGGGAATTTATATGGGTAGGGTCAACAGACGAGAGCTTTGTTGACCTCCGAAGTCAATTGAGTACATTCTTACAAGGCTTGTAGCTTTCAACTTGACATTTGATATGTGCCAAATAAATCATCAACCAATTAAGAACCCTACAAAGTAAACCTAGAAGCCTTCAATCTTAATGTCCCACAGCAACCATTTAAGGTTACAAGCAGGCATGTTTCGAAATACTGAAAAAACTATTGATCAATGGCAACAGTTCTCTAAGAACATTACAATCTTAAAGTACCATATTGACTTTTTAAGGTTACTATGCAGACACTAAACAACTATAGGATTTATAATTTGTTACCTAACTTTCACTTATCTGCAATCTACCACTCCAAACAAAAACAAAATCAAAGGTAATTACTAAATCTGTATTTTTATTTAAAGAAGTATGAAACGTACTAGATAGTGAATCTTTGGTCTGACAGAGTCCAGGTAATTGGTAGTGCAATACACATGAGATCTAAATATGCTTCTAGGTTCACGTAAGTCAGTATCACTTGGTCAAGCTCAATTAGGCTGCTAGATGTTTCCTCAACTTTACATAAGAACTCACTTCAAATTGAGATATTCCGGTCTACTTGTTCACTTTGACTAGAGTATACATGCAAAATTATTCAACAATGCAACGCAAACAAAAGATCTTGCAAAATTATCCCCAAAAAGCCAAGGCAAAAGGGTCCCATGGATATGTTCTTCACTCCTAAAAGAAAAGGTGGTATACAATAAACCACTAATGAAACAGACCTAAGGGGAAATACTTGTAGGGAGATGGCTAGGTGGTCTACTTTTCAATGCAACTGGTTAAGCGGTTGGACAATTTGGGATGGAATATAGGCCCACCTAGCATGCATGAACTAAGGGTTAAGAAGGAGATGCAGAACACCCAAACTAAGATGAACGAGCTCAAGACAGAATGGTTGTTTCATTTTATTCGATGGATGGTGTGATGTCGCTGCTAAAAAAGGATATTATAACTTTTTGGTTATTCTCCAAATAGCTTCGTGTTTGTTAAGTCATTCGATGTGTCCGAATTAAAAAGAACGGGCAACACATTGCACAAAATGCTTGATGAAATGGTGGAAGAAGTAGAACGGAGAGTGTACCGCAAATGGTAACAGATAATGCATAGATCTTCAGGTGGGTAAGCGTGATAGTACTTGGTAATTATCAATTAGTATACTTGTATATTTTTTATGTTTTAGATCTTCCCTTTTCTTTTATATCTTTTTTTTACCGGACATCTTTATAGAGACATGTTAAAAGCTAAAATACCACATATATATGCACAACACCATGTTGATCTTATGTTGGGAGATATTGAACAAGATAAGAAGGTTCACAAAATCATAGAAATTCGGTTAGACTAGAAGTGACTCAGTTTGCAATTCTATGAAGTTAATGCGGTAAAATATCGGATATCGGTCAAGGAACGATATTTGAAATATAGGTTATCTCGGTGGGATATCGGTAATTTTAAAATAATGCAGAATTTATATATATAGCAATTTAACACCAATAACTCAGTGATATATCGGTTATATCGGTCAAATATCGGTCAATATCGCCGATAATATCGGTACCGATATTTTGACCGATCTTTGACACCGATATTTTACTAAGGGACCGATATGACCGATATAACCGATATATCACCGATATTACTGCATAAACTTTGCATAATCAATCATCACTGTTCCACAAATGTACAAGCAAAAGAATAACTTGTGTAAGATGTTCACCTCTCCTAATTGGAATACTAGCAACTTAGTGGAGGAATCAGTAGGGAAGAAAGTATCATTCATTATTCTCCTTGTCGTATTTTAGACAAATATTATAAATGTGGTGAAGTTGACAAACCACTTGTAAAAGTCCTTAGAATGGTTGATAGAGATGAAAGGCCGTCCATGCGATATATCTTCGAATCTAAGGGTATGGCTAACTCTAACATCGAGGCTAGTTTCTTACATATAGAGGAGCAAATGAGCAATATAAAAAAGCATTTGAGTATCAACTTCAAAGACCTTTGCATGAAACTCTACAAGTTTGAAATGCTTATTGACAATCAAGAATTAAGAGGTTATGACCAAGTTAATTTCTTGCATTCACAGATTAAGTATTTCATTAAAATGCCAAAACAACAAATTACAAACAGATGGCAGGTAAAACGGCAACAACTAGATTACATGAATTCATATTGAAATGCCCAAGGTCATTCTGGCAAGTGGCAGCGCCATGGCTAAAAAGACAAGAAAAAAAATCTAACATATCGTCAACTATACAAGATTACATGTTAAAAACACAACACTTATTACGTTGGTAAGGGATTGGTAGTCCCCATCTGGCTTCTGCTCTGGATTTGTGAAACTATGCAATTTGAGACTTTGAGCTCTTAGTCTCACGTGTAATGCTAGTGCTATGGGTTAACCGACTAGTATTTAAGAACCCTACAAAGTAAAAACCTGAAATCCTTTAAACTGCAGTACTGGTATAAATGCTTTACTAAGTCGAATTAAGACTACCACTTTCATGGTAATTCGGGGTCTAATAAATCTAACCAAACAATCAACTAAACTTTTTCCAAGTTTACATACAATAATCTTTCACAACTGTAGAACGCCTAGAAACACTTGAGCATTTAACTTTATCAGCTAGCATGTTTTTCAACTGGTGATCTCAACTGAGAAATCTATTGTAACTCACTCACATCAGTTCACTAAGAACATTAAAATCTTAAACTACCAGAGTGACTATTTAAGTTTACTATGCAGATATTGGATCGATAACTCGGTACCTAACCATCACCGATCTGTTACTCCTAACAAAATCAAAATCAAAGGTAAATACAAGTTACTAAAGCTGAAATCTTATTAAAACAACTATAAATCCCTGATACAGAGTGAATCTTTCATCAAATAAGTCTGTTTCACTTAGGCTGCTCAATTTCACATAAGAATTCACCGAGAATTTACTTCATTTTCAGATATTCCTATCTAACTTGTTCACTTTGACCAGATTATACATGCAACAACGCAACGGTAACAAAAGATCTAACCAAAACAGATACCTAACAGAAAACTGAATTATACAAAAAGCAGACCTCGTCCCAGGAAGCTTCCAGATCAAGCAATCTAGCGAACGTTGGAGGAAGTCCTTAACCTTGATCCTACGTCTGAACGAACTCCTATCCTGGACCATGTCCACAAAAAAAGGTGCAGCTCTAGCAAATTTTGCCTAATCTGCTCATCGCAAGTCAATATGGACTGACTTGCCTCAACAACTCCTCCCCTCCACATTGAAGGTTTCCACCGCTCTAACCGGTGACGTCTCCCTCCTTTATCTTATCTAATATACTAGTCATTCCTAACATTTCGATAAACAACTAATGGATCCTTAAATTGGTACCTAACTTTCACTTATTTGTTACTCCTAACAAAATCAAAATCAAAGGTAATTACTAATCACTGAACCTAACAAAATCAAAATTAGTAGCTCAATTTCACACAACAATTCACCTCAATTTAACATATTCCGGAGTATACATACAAAATCATTCAACAATGCAACGTAAACAAAAGATCTAAGGAAAATAAGGATACCTTATCCCAAGAAGCTTCTGGATCAAGCAATTTGGCGAACGTTGACGGAGATAAGTGGCCGTTCTGATCTTGTTTATGTTGAGGATTCAACTTTGCAGATTTCTTGTCCTTCATACTTGCTAAATCGATACGATTATCGACAATGAACACGATGAATGATTGAAGGAGGTGAGAGCAAATTAGGGTTTAGATGGAAGAAGAAGAAAGCAGTTGAGACAGAGTGTTGGTTGTTGGTGATATCGAAGATGGATGATTTATTATTTAATATTTATTATTAATTTAAAAGTAATCTAATATGTGATCCAGATTCCAGAGGGATTAAAGTAAGGTTGTGGGTTGTGGACGGACTTGGGTTGGAGGCGTTACTCGACATGTGACGAGGGTGCCAGCCAACAACAGTCCGTCATGTCAACCCTAAGACAAAATCTCCACGCCAAGCAGACAATGTTGATCAAAACGCCAACCCGGGATGGAGCACCCAACATTAAAGGGCCAAAACACCCTAAAACCCACCCACGCCCACACCCACCGGTTTAATAAAGGGATTGGAATTGACTCGATCCAGTAGGATGATATATTTGAAAATGTTGATGGATCATATATCAACTCGGGAACTATCGGGACTTGGACTAGTGATATAAGGTGTTTATCTTCGTTAAAATTGGTGTCGGTTTTAGAAGATGAGAAATAAGGGGATTGTAGAAGTAGGTTTTAGTGGAGTGTGTTTGTCGTTAAAAATAAGAGATGCTTGGTTTGGGAGCTTTTGCTTAGGGAGTGGTTGCCTGGTTGGGATCCGACTTTAGATATAGATAGCGTTTGTTTCACAAATTTTTAATAAAAATAAAGCATGTTATTATATATATATATTAAATACTAGGTTATCACCCGCGAACTTCGCGGGTAGAAACATTTACTTTATATTAATCGAACTATGTCATTAAATAAAATAAAAATACATGTTTTCAAACATAAATTTTTTTTATAATTGTTTTGAATTGAAAGTTGTAGTCATTGGGTTGCGAGTAAGGTCAGAAACTTCGGGCAAGAACCAGAGGCAGAAACTTGCCTCATTGAACGACCCATGAAACAAAAAAAACTTTTATTTTTTATAATAAAATATACACATGGAGTTGTTCGAACCTGCAAAACAAACTCATTTAATTAAATTTAGAAATTAATTAAAAGTTTAAATAAGAAAATATAAACAACAAAAACTTTATTCATTAAATATACATTATATATTTTTTTAACAATCATGACCAATCGAAATATAACAAATTAGTAACATGGATATTAATATAGTGTTGATTGTTCCAATTTTCAAATAATCACTTGCTTATTAAAAAAATCCATTAACTTTGAAGGCATTAAACTGACTTGCTAATGGTATTCATTCATACCTAATACAATACGCTAATCAATAAATAAAACACACACACTAAAAAACCATTCAAATAATAATGTTGACTAAATCATTCAAAACTCTATCCAAATGTATGTCATTTAATACTCAATGGTAACAAAACACACAACAAAGTGAAACCATCATGCTGCCTCCTGCAATTGAGGTGCCTACATAAAGAGGTACTGCATAAAACATAGATTAAACTAATCGCTCTTAACACGATACATTTTTCGTATAAAATGAGCGAAACTTAATCTTCCAAGTACCTCGAATGGTTTGGCGGATCGTTCAAAATCCAGTATGTTTAGAGCAACTTCACAGCTCTATGAAACAATCGGCTCTGGATCTTTGGAGAATTCCTCAAGTAGAGATATACACTGGTCATCTACAAAAATGGTTTATTAAGGTCAAAAACATCAAGTTTTTCATAAAAGTGTCCCGAGTCAACCCAACACAGCCGTTTTGACCCTAAAAACCATGTTTGACTACCTACCCAATATAGTCCATTTTCCACCAAATGTAATTAAAAAGTATAGTATATTTTAGAAGCATGGTTACCTTATATTTTTTGTTTTAAAAAATGTGGCAACTCTCTCTCTCCCATTTTCTCTGTGTTAAATTGTTTCTTTTTTCCTTTTCCTTTCAGTTTTTCGTTCAGTATATAATTCAGTTTATAACAACCTCTCATTTTTTATACTTAAATGTGAATATAATAAGTTATGTTCAAACTTATTTGTCTACAATCAACAAAATCTCATATAACCAACAATTTCATGCGCAATCAAAGGTGTCACAATCAAACACAGACATCAATAAATCTACACACTTTCTCAAAACACAATCTCTAACATCACTAACCTGTATCAGTAATTCAAAACCCTAACTAATGTGTTGTGCACTCACTAATATCTGCTACACACGTCTCACTTATTCATCTTCACAACTTCAAACACATCTTATCTAATACCTTATGCCAATCAACAAAATCTCATATATCAATCAGCAATACAATGCACAATCAAAGACCTCACAATCAATTTCAAACATCAATCAATATACAAAATTTCTCAAGACACAAATTCTAATATCACTAACCTGATGCGCTACTGCTCAATAATGTGTCGGTTCCATGAAAAACTTCATAACCCTAACTAATGTGTTAACTTGCCAAGGCTCAAGGCTGTATCTTATCCCAATGTTGTTTGTCCGACGCATCGTCACAAATCTAACAACCGAGTCAATCAAACTATTAGCTAAAACCCAATAAACAAAGTCCTTATGTTAGTTTTTCAACTCCTTTCAGTTAATGTTCTGAAAGTTCTGGTTAACGTTAACACAATTATATTCAATTAGATTAATACCAAGTTTTATGCCAATCAAAGATCCACTGCAACTAAACCAAAGAGCAAAATGTCTAATTTTAGTTATTTATATTAGTCTTTATAAAACATACCTACCTTTCAGATTAGCAGGAAACATTTTTTTTGTGAACCTTAAAAACTTGATGGACACCACAAATCAAATTGATTAACCATAAAAGAACCTTAAAGAGTGAACTACACCATTAATTTTTTTTTGTGAAACTTAAATACACATTGATTATCTAAAACAATACACACATATATGCCATCTAAAATCTAAATAACAGAACAGTTCGGGCGAATGATTATACCTCTCAGATGATCATCCTATACTGCAAATAATCAAACTTGAGTGTGCTTGTTCCAAATTGACCAAGACCCAAACCCATCAAAATAGATTTCAAACCTTCCAAACAACACAAATGCGACATCCGTAAAAGCCACCGTCATGAATTGCTACTGACCGGTGCACGTTCATGTTTTTAGTCATGAATTCCTACTGACCGGTGCACGTTCATGTTCCACATTTCAAGAACCTTAAATCAAAACAAACGACATAGATTATACTCTAAGAACAAAAAAGAACGAACAATACCTCAACCAAAATAAACACAAAAGATAGAAAATTGAACTAACCGATGAACGTAAGCATCTTACTCCAATTTAAATTGGCATATTTTTAAGACATTAGCATCGCAGTCCTCCAAGTTGTCACTTGTTTTTGAACAATGCTCATAAACGAAAAAATAACCCCTATAAAATCCTTAAAAAATAGAATTCGTCAGCATGTTGTCACCTATTGAGATACTGATGACTGAAATATACAACACAAATCAAGATTTATTCATCCGAGATCGAATTGAAATTCAACAAATAATGTGCTAAATCAATAGTGAATCATAAGTGTCGAACTTGATAAAGCGACAAATAATCAAGTAATGAAATTGGTATTTAGGAGATAACCTGGAATTAGAAATGTGCTTGCTGAAAGACCTGCAAAATTGTGACCCATAAGCACTTTGTTTTCAGTTGTCTTCCAAAAAGTCCTATTTATTCCTCTCTTAACCCATTATTGTTTCCAGTCAATGAGGTTAGTCACCAGCCCAAACCTAATACTAATTCTCTTTTATGTATTTTAATCTTTTCGTGGACTGCAACTACTTTTACTGACGTCCATGAACTCACATTCATCTTATTCAGTTTTTTATGTTAAACTTATTGAAGTATAATTTTGTAGATTATTATTTTTAATGTTAAACATAAATATGTGAACTTATCAAAGTATACTCAATCTTGAATCATTAGCGCTTTTACAAAACGATAACCATATCTAACACAAACACAAAGTATAATCATTGTACCTGTGACATGTTGCGGATAGGATCGAAACAGCCAGATCTAAAAAAATTTCAAGACTTACCAAATCATTTTGTCCTGTGTGTGTAAACGTGTAATAATGTTAAGAGACCGAAACCCTACGCATCTCCTTTGGAAACAGTGTGAAACTCTGCTCGAAGTTGTCTCATCTAAGAGAAATCAAACCTAAGAACGGATTCAAATTACAAATCAAAGCAAACACAATGATTAAAAATGTTAACAAAATTCAAGAGCATCATTATATGAACTGTCAATAATTTGTTTGATAGTGTACGAATGGAAAACAAACTTGAGGGGAATAACTATACATTAAATCGTCACAGGAGCACATATGACCACCACAATCACCTTTGTTAACCTGAGCTTCACCAACAACTCTGCATCATCGACATCGCCAGAGTACATCCAAAATCATTTAACATCCTAAACCTGTAACAACCACCCAGATAAGAGACTTAATCTTCTAAGTACCGCGAATGGTTTGTCGGATCGTTCAAAATCCAGTATGTTTAGAGCAACTTCACAGCTCTATGAAACAATCGGCTCTAGATCTTTGGAGAATTCCTCAAGTAGAGATATACATTGGTCATCTACAAAAATGGTTTATTAAAGTCAGAAACATCAAGTTTTTCATAAAAGTGTCCCGAGTCAACCCAACACAGCCGTTTTGACCCTAAAAACCATGTTTGACTACCTACCCAATATAGTCCATTTTCCACCAGATGTTATTAAAAAGTATAGTAGATTTTAGAAGCATGGTTACCTTATATTTTTTGTTTTTAAAAATGTGGCAACACTCTCTCTCTCTCCTCTTTTCTCTGTGTTAAATTATTCTTTTTTTCCTTTTCCTTTCAGTTTTTCATTCAGTATATAATTCAAATTATAACAACCTCTCATTTTTTTATACTTAAATGTGAATCTAATAAGTTCTGTTCAAACTTATTTGTCTACAATCAACAAAATCTCATATAACCAGCAATTTCATGCACAATCAAAGGTGTCACAATCAAACACAGACATAATTCAATCTACACACTTTCTCAAAACACAATCTCTAACATCACTAACCTGTAGACTTAATTCAAAACCTTAACTAATGTGTTGTGCACTCACTAATATCTGCTACACATGTCTCACTTATTCATCTTCACAACTTCAAACACATCTTATCTAATACCTTATGCCAATCAACAAAATCTCATATATCAATCAGCAATACAATGCACAATCAAAGACCTCACAATCAATTTCAAACATCAATCAATATACAAAATTTCTCAAGACACAAATTCTAATATCACTAACCTAACGCGGTACTACTCAATAATGTGTCGGTGCCTTGAAAAACTTCATAACCCTAACTAATGTGTTAATTTACCAAGGCTCAAGGCTGTATCTTTTCCCAATGTTGTTTGTCCGACACATCGTCACAAATCTAACAACCGAGTCAATCAAATTATTAGTTAAAACCCAATAAACTAAGTATACTAATAACCAATCCCATAAATCAAGCAAACTTATTAGGATAGTCTAACTTTTCAAATTTAAATTCAATTTACAGATTCGAAATTTAAAATCAAACACATTAATGGCAAACTTTCAAATTTAAATTTAACATAATAATTGACTTCGAAATTGAAAATTTAAAATCAAACACAATAATGGTTTACTTCAAAAATTAAAATAATGATTGACTTCAAAATTTAAAATTTAAAATCTGAAAATCAAATCACTAATATCTAATCTCGTAAATCAAGCAAACTTATTAGGAAAGTCTAACCTTGCCAAGCAAAACCAACCGACATGGTACCAATTTCCAGCCATAGCAAGCATATCTCTGTCCAACATAGTTGCAGCCAAAAACTCCGGACCATCCAAAATAAACACCTAATGAATCAAAATAAAAACACATAAACCTTGAATATTACTCAATTTATGACTACTATCCCACAAAACAAAACTTTGTCAACAAATTATACTAACTTATGCAATGGTAAACCATAAAAATAACAAATTAATTTAGATGATTAGCCTTGCAGAAAACCCAAATCGGGAAAGTTTACCTGAATCGTTAACGAAAAAAATCAGAATCAGATTGGGTTACTCAATCAGATATTAATCACTGGAATAAGATCTGGTATCAAACATAAGAGCACACATGAGTTGATTAACGGAACAAAATGGTGAGGAAGAGAATATACATCAGTTAATCGAATAGAGATCAATTTCCCATAGGATCTCATTCAAGATATATAGATATAGATAAAGAAATGTGCAAGATATACCTTTCCTTCAACTTCTCATAAGATCTCATTAAAGAGTTCCTTGTAGGGGAAGGAGTCTGAAAGAAGTTTATCACCAAAAATTACAAAAGACAGTTTGAATTATATATGCAACTCGAGTACAAAAACAATAGTCGAAGACTCGAAGCATTCCTAAAATTACAAATAATATAGTCAAAGCATCTCATAAAAAAACATCAAGATTTCAAAGCATTCAAAATTTAAAATAAAACACAATAATGGTTTACTTCAAAATTTAAATTTAAAATAATGATTGACTTCAAAATTTAAAATTTAAAATCTGAAAATCAAATCACTAATATTCAATCCCATAAATCGAGGAAACTTATTAGGAAAGTCTAACCTTTCAAATTTAAATTCAATTTACAGATTCGAAATTTAAAATCAAACACATTAATGGCAAACTTTCAAATTTAAATTTAAAATAATAACTGACTTCGAAATTGAAAATTTAAAATCAAGCACAACAATGGTTTACTTCAAAATTTAAATTTAAAATGATGATTGACTTCAAAATTTAAAATTTAAAATTTAAAATCTGAAAATCAAATCACTAATATCCAATCCCGTAAATCAAGAAAAGTTATTAGGAAAGTCTAATCTTGTCAGGCAAAACCAACCGGCATGGTACTAATTTCCAGCCATAGCAAGCATATCTCTGTCCAACATAGTTGCAGCCAAAATCCCCGGACCATCCAAAATAAACACCTAATGAATCAAAATAAAAACACATAAACCTTGAATATTACTCAATTTATGACTACTATCCCCCAAAACAAAACTTTGTCAACAAATTATACTAACTTATGCAATGGTAAACCATAAAAATAACAAATTAATTTAGATGATTAGCCTTGCAGAAAACCCAAATCGGGAAAGTTTACCTGAATCGTTAACGAAAAAAATCACACTCAGATTGGGTTACTCAAGCGGATATTAATCACTGGATTAAGATCGGGTATCAAACATAAGAGCACACATGAGTTGATTAACGGAACAAAATGGTGAGGAGAAGAATATACATCAGTGAATCGAATAGAGATCAATTTCCCATAGGATCCCATTTAAGATATATAGATATATAGATATAGATAAAGAACGGTGCAAGATATACCTTTCCTTCAACTTCTCAAAGGATCTCATTCAAGAGTTCCTTGTAGGGGAAGGAGTCTGAAAGAAGCTCTTCACCTAAAATTACAAAACACAATTTGAATTAGATATGCAACTCGAGTACAAAAATAATAGTCGAAGACTCGAAGCATCCCTAAAATTACAAATAATATAGTCAAAGCATCTCATAAAAAAACATCAAGATTTCAAAGCATTCAAAATTTAAAATCAAACACAATAATGGTTTACTTCAAAATTTAAATTTAAAATAATGATTGACTTGAAAATTTAAAATTTAAAATCTGAAAATCAAATCACTAATATCCAATCCCGTAAATCAAGCAAACTTATTAGGAAAGTCTAACCTTTCAAATTTAAATTCAATTTACAGATTCGAAATTTAAAACGAAACACATTAATGGAAAACTTTCAAATTTAAATTAAAAATAAAAATTGACTTCGAAATTGAAAATTTAAAATCAAACACAATAATGGTTTACTTCAAAATTTAAATTTAAAATAATGATTGACTTCAAAATTTAAAATTTAAAAATCAAATCACTAAGGAAACATACCAAAAATATAGGATCATATTCCTCAATCACCTTTAACAACGAATGAGAGTTGTTTTTAGGATCCATAACTGCAAAGTAAGTAACCACTGTTTTAAAAAATATATAATGGTAATCTATTTATAGAAACAAAGTCTATTTACAGAAACCGAATCATAATTCTGAATACAAAAATCATCTTTAACAACAGTAATCTGTTTATAGAAACAAAAACAACTTTAAAAATGAAATTAAAGGCATCTTTAAAGAATTAACAACTAACTAAATAAAAAGATTATAACTAAATAACTCACGATAAATCATCATCAATAATTTTAAGACATTGACATATGGAAGTTGTTCTCCCCACAATAAGGTTGAAAAATCATACGGTATTTCCTATCAATTGAAACAAAAAAAAAAACATATAAGTTGCAATAACTTATTGTGTGCACAAAACTGAAAAATTAAGAAACATACCAAAAATATAGGATCATAGTTCCCAATCAACTTTAATAACGAAGGAACGTTGTTTTCATGATCCATAACTGCAAAGGAAGTAACCACTGTTTTAAAAAAAATATAACGCTAATCTATTTATAGAAACAAAGTCTATTTACAGAAACGGAATCATAATTTCGAATACAAAAATCATCTTTAACAACACTAATCTATTTATAGAAACAAAAACAACTTTAAAAAAAATTAAAGACATCTTTAAAGAATTAACAATTAACTAAATACAAAAATTATAACTAAATACAAAAAATTATAACTCACAAAACAAACCATAAGAACTTCAAAAGATAATCACATAAAATTTCAAATTAACGCCTAAAGACAAAAATAAAAAAGAAAGACTATACATATCAAAAAACAAACAACACCAACAAAACTGAACTAACCTATTTTTGGTCGACGAACAATTTGAAAAATATAGGATCATAGTCCTTAATCAACTTTAACAACGAAGGAGTGTTGTTTTCATGATCCATAACTGCAAAGGAAGTAACCACTGTTTAAAAAAAATATAACGGTAATCTATTTATAGAAACAAAGTCTATTTACAGAAACCGAATCATAATTTCGAATACAAAAATCATTTTTAACAACACTAATATATTTATAGAAACAAAAACAACTTTAAAAAGAAATTAAAGACATCTTTAAAGAATTAACAACTAACAAAATACAAAAATTATAACTAATTAAAAAAAATTATAACTCACAAAAAAACCATAAGAACTTCAAAAGATAATCACATAAAATTTCAAATTAACGCCTAAAGACAAAAATAAAAAAGAAAGACTATACAAATCAAAAAACAAACAACACCAACAAAACTGAACTAACTTGTTTTGGTCGACGAACAATTCGAGTCCGATTGTCACAAAAGATTGAGGGTTTACCATGAGAAAAACAAACCATAAAACATTCAGAACATATGTTATTAATTTTTGAAAAAAAAACCGAATAGAAAGGATAAAATCAAACCTACACAAACTTAAAAAAGAGAAAACAATTATAACATTTAACTAACCTCTGTTGTTTGACGAATGATCGGAGTCCGATTTTATCCAAGATTTAGGGTTCCACATGAAAAACAAAATCAACAAAAATCAGTAACTTTGATAAATGTCGAAGAGATGATTAACGTTCATAGACACTACATAAATCGGAGAATGTAGATGATGATAATAAAACCTCTGATCTTGATTTTGTTTGCAAAAAAACAAAAAGATAAATGTTCAATCATTTGATTAAAGATACACAGTAGATAAACAACAAATTAAAACAACATACCTTCAATTTTTATGATCAGATCTACTAAGTTTAGGACAAAGAAGAAGTTAATAGCATTCGAAGCAATCTTTATAAAATCAAGTTTCTATAGAATTGAATAACATAAATAAAGCATATTTAGGATCGATTGTGTAGATTACAATCGTAAAACAAAGAAATCAGAAACAATAAAATCAAAAACATATAAACATACCTTTGATTGGTTAATAGGATTGATTTGTGTGAAGAAGATGATGTTGCAGAGGTTTGGCTATGGTTTGGAACTGAGGATCTTGGTGGTGGCGATAGGAGAGAGGCTGCAACTTAGGTTTTTAGGGTTTTTAAAGTGTGTGCAAGAAGAATGAGAAAAAAAAGGAAATATATACTATCCGTCACGGTTAACCCGAATTCAAAAAAAAGGAAACAAAAAACCCGACCCAAAAAAATTCGGATCCCGCCTCTTTTGTCTTGAAATCGTGAATGTAGAAGCAAAATCTCAATTCCCTCCTAAACTCAACACCAAAAGTTGCCACATCAGCAAAAATGGCCAAAATCAAATGCCACCTAGCCCAAATCCATCTCATTTATATATATACTAGGTTATAACCCGGGAATACTCCCGGGTTGTGAATCTTTATATCTAAAAAATAAATATACATCTATATATATTAATTAATAAAAATATACCATGTAGTTGTGAATCTTTATAAGCCGGGAACTTCCCGGGCAGGAAAAATCAATTTATAATCTAATTATGTCATTAAATAAATTAAAAGACATGTTTTCAAACGTTATTAAGTGTTTAAATAAATAAGTTAAAATTTGGTGTCAATACTATGCAATACCAATTTTGAAATTAAAAGACATGTTTTCAAACGTTATTTGCCGTAAAATAACACTTTTTTCCCATGGGGCGCCTCCTTCCTTTTCTTTTCATAAAAGTAGATTCGTAGGATATGATCTTTCAAATGTTAATCGATTCAACCTGAGTCAAACCAAGAAGACACTTCGCTCATACCTTCTACTTTTAGAGATATAACAAACACACATACTATAATTTAACTCAACTGTCATATGGCGGTTAATGAGTGATGACATGGCTGTGTAATTCGGTGCATAATTAGCCCTTTTCCATTCTTCTGGCAAACATAAAACCAAAAACAAAAAGGGTGTTAATAAACGCATATGTTGCTTCATAATAATCAAATAAAAAAACAAATACAAAACATGTTATGAATTATAATTCACCACCTTATGTGATCTCTGGTACTCCTTGAACCTTGTTGGAGAAAATGGTTCAGCCTCTATCAAAGTTTGAGGAGCTTTTAGAAGTTGCAAACTTCTTGATGAAATCAATCGATTAGATAATTCGTCTAATCATTTCAGTTTAAAGCTCAATTAAACAACAAAATACGTAAAGTCTACAATAACGGTTTAGGGTATGAATCTAGATTAAAAGTGGTAAGATAGTATAACAACTACATGCCTACCGTGATTGACGAAATGTAATTGTTACCAAAGTATCAGACGTTGTGAACTTCGATTCGCCTCCAGAACACCACTAACACCTGCGACATAGCACCAAATCAAGCATAAATCATCGCAAAATAGAAACAAAAACATAAAAATAAAACCAAACTAACACGAATCGATTAATAAGGATAACCTGAACGTCATCATAGCTCCATTAGTTGAACAAAAAAGAATCGTTGCCAGCTTTCCGTCATCCACAAAAAAAAAAAAGCCAATTTTTTAAATTAATAATTTATTAATTTATGGATATAATAATATCTCCCTACATTAATAAATATCCCGGTCCAAACATTATTAATTTACAGAGGTTTTACTGTATGGTATGCATTCAGTCTTTTTTTAATTTATAGAATTTCTTTCCAAAATAATATGTCTAATACTTAATCATAATACATCAACGACTTAACCAAATAGAGATTAGTAGCTACTTAGTCTCACTAATGGCATTCTAACATGATATCGAGAAGTAATCTCCTACAATTAACAAATATGTGAGTATCTATATATATATATATTTAATAGAAAGGGTCCATATATTTACAGACCTGTTAAGATTCCAAGGTTTAAACTACTGCTACTAAACCATTCCTTTACTAACTTACAACCTCAGTCCAATTAGCTGTTATAACAACTCAATCAATAAGAACCATAATCATTTACTAAGAGTAACTTGTAGCAACATCACTATACACAGTGTCCAGTAAACTACTAAAAGGCATTACTAATTAGCAACTCTTAGGAGGCAAAACTCCAATAAAATGTATGAAAACAGTATGAAAATAAAAACATATATGATATATAACAACAATTAACCATAGTTTTTTTTATCTATTGAAGACATCTATGTGTTATCTATATGATACATAACAACAATTAACGACAGTTTTTATGTGTTATAGACATCTATTTCTTAGCCCACGAATCTATGATATAGCCTTAATAGCCTTCGTATGTGATATTTTTATGTTTGTCGACAATTAAGCTTTACATGGTAATATGTCAGATAGAGCTTACGTGAAAAAAAAAGTAAAAAAGTTGTTCTTAAGTAGCATATCTTAACTGACATCGACCGTAAAAAAACAAAATTCTTTCCACATAAAGAAATATAGATAAAATCAACTAATAAAACAAATATGGGAACTTGAAAATGATTGAAAGGGTTAACTTGGGAGAAAACTTTATTTAAAATACTTCATTCTTTATAATGCTTTATTCACAAAAGATGTAGATAAGAGAGAATGTACATTTATCTATACAGCTGAGTTTAGAGTTCAGTTTCTTGCCTTCTGGGTAGCTAATATAATAGTCATACAACAATTAATCGTAATTCAATGTTAAAGATGGTTACTACTCAAACAAATGATATACATATTCGAGTTGGATTAAGCATATATATATTCAGTGAGTATTATAAGAATGTTACATCATGCAACAACAAATTCAGCAGCTTATATATGTAATAATTGCCATGACTTCTTAAAAGGAAACATGTTGTTAGTATGTGTAAAATAACTTAATAAGAGTGGACTTCTAAATCAAACTATATATCATATCCTTATATCCAACTATATATCATATCCTTATAACCAATGCTTCATCAAAACAAATTTCTAACAACGGGATATTATAAAACCAACTATCAAACAAAGATAGAGAAAAAAAAACAATTATTTTTTCATGATTAGGTTTTTTAACCAATCCACCCAATTTCAACATGGACTTTTAAAACTTTGAAGTATCAGCAAATAATATTAAAGATGATTTCAAAGAAAATAGGCATCCATTTTACCCGAATTCGAAGCCACTCGAACCCGATTTAGAGGATAACCGAAAAATCCGAATCTCGACTAACCCAAACCTTAAATGGGTCAGTTATCGAGTCACTTTTTCCCACCCAAAAACCTGAACAACCCGACCCAAATAACCCGAATAAAAACTCGAAGCTTTAATGCTTTTTTCTCTATAGATGTGTTTTGCTTTAAAGTCTTTGGTATTTGAAACATTAAGTTTTAGAACTTTTGAACATTATTATATCATATTGTCAAATAATGTTTAAATTTTGAGGATATTTTTCTAAAAGCATGAACAAAATTTGTAAATATACATATATTATATTTTATTTTACATCTAAACCCGAAAACCGAACAACCCGACCCGAACTAATCCAAACCCGAAAAACCCGAACATTAAATAGGTCGG
>JARYGA010006067.1:0-18263 GCA_030545235.1 Helianthus tuberosus
AAGAACATCATCTTCAAGAAAATCAAGAACCCAGAAAATCAAGAACCCAGAAAATCAAGAACATCATCTTCAAGAACATCATCAAAACCCAGACCTCGTTCATCTTCAATAATCGACGTATTTCAATCACAACCCAAATGTTGTCGTGACCTGATGACGTGTGTGGTAGCTTTGTTATGAAGTCCATAGCTATACTCTCCCACTTCCACATGGGGATCGGTGGTTGTTCGAGTAAGCCAGAGGGTCTTTGGTGTTCAGCCTTGACTCTTTCACATGTCAGGCATTTTCCAATGTAGAGAGCAATATCCTTCTTCATGCCCGGCCACCAGTACTTATAGCGAAGGTCCTGGTACATTTTGTCGGCACCGGGATGAAAAGAATACCGGGATTTGTGGGCTTCGTCCATCATAATCTGTCACAAATCAGTCCCTTTAGGGATCCAAATTCGGTCCAAAAAGTGGAATATCCCATTCGACTTGCTCACAAGCTGGGCTCCATCGTGGTAGATTCTTTCCTTCTTCAGAGTGAGTTCGTTAAAACACGCATGCTGAGCTTCGCGGATGAGGGTTTCGAGATCGTATTGGGCTTGAACATTACGAGTTCTAAGCAGATAGCTCCGTCTGCTAAGTGCGTCGGCAACAACATTTGCTTTGCCTGGGTGATAACGAATCTCACAGTTATAGTCGTTGAAAAGTTCTACCCATCGGGGTTGACGCATATTAAGTTCCTTCTGATTAAAGATATGTTGTAGGCTCCTATGATCGGTGAAGATCGTACACTTGGTACCATACAGGTTCGCCAAATCTTTAATGCAAAAACAACCGCGCCTAGCTTGAGATCATGGGTTGTATGGTTCTTCTCGTGGATTTTGAGCTGACGAGATGCGTAAGCTATAACCTTGTCCCGCTGCATGAGGACACAACCAAGACCAAGATTGGAAGCATCACAGTAGACAATGAAATCGTTGTCTCCGTCGGGTAATGTGAGAACAGGAGCATTGCAAAGCTTGTGTTTAAGGGTTCGAAAGGCAGACTCTTGTTCAGTTCCCCAAACAAAAGGCTTGTCTTTATGCGTGAGTGCGGTAAGCGGTACAACGACCTTTGAGAATCCTTCGATAATAGCCCGCTTGTCTGAGAAAAGAACGGACTTCGGACGGGTTCTTAGGTGTAATCCAACTCTTGACAGCTTCAATCTTCGCAGGATCGACGTGAATACCTTGATTATTAACGATGTGCCCCAGAAACTGAACTTCCTCCAACCAGAATTCACACTTGGAGAACTTGGCATAGAGTTGGTTCCCCTGGAGTAGTTCGAGAACCAAACGTAGATGTTGCGCGTGTTCGGTCTTCGAGTTGGAATAGATTAAGATATCGTCGATGAATACGATGACGAAACGGTCTAGATATGGTTTACACACACGATTCATCAGATCCACGAAAACCGCGGGTGCGTTGGTTAAACCAAAAGGCATAACAACGAATTCGTAGTGGCCGTATCGAGTGGGAAATGCGGTTTTGGGTATATCCTCCTCTTGAATACGTAGCTGGTGATATCCTGAGCGTAGATCGATCTTTGAGAAGCACGTAGCACCTTGTAGTTGATCAAACAAATCGTCGATGCGGGGTAGGGGATAACGGTTCTTGATAGTTAACTTATTCAATTCCCGATAGTCGATGCACATCCGGAACGACCCATCCTTCTTTTTGACGAAAAGGACTGGCGCGCCCCAAGGAGAGGTGCTCGGGCAAATGAAGCCTTTCTCAAGTAATTCCTGGAGTTGTGTTGAAAGTTCACGCATTTCGGATGGCGCGAGTCGGTAGGGAGCTTTGGCAATAGGGTTGGCTCCAGGAATGAGGTCGATATCACGACTTGGTGGTAGTCCGGGAAGATCCTCTGGAAAAACATTAGGAAATTCTCGAAACACAGGAACGTCCTTCACTTCCTTCTTCTCTTTCTTTTCCTTCTACGCTACTACAATGTTAGCCAAGAAAGCTCTGTATTCCTTGCGGAGATACTTGTTAGCTTGGACACATGACATGAGCTTGAGACCTTTCGAAGTAGTATCGCCGTAAACACACAATAAATCACCATTTGCAAGCGAGAATCGAATCATCTTTTCGAAACACACAACTTCAGCATGGTTTTCACGAAGAAAGTCCATGCCTACTATGACGTCAAAACTTCCGAGTTGCATCGGAATGAGGTCGTTTGGGAAGATGTGATTGTTGAGCTCAAGAGTACAATCACGAAGAACAGAATTGATGGAGACAGTTCTTCCAGTGGCGACTTCAACATCGAAAGTCGGGGAGAGTTGGGAGCATTTACGACTAAGGAGTTTCTCGAATTCGAATGACACAAAGCAATTATCGGCTCCAGTATCAAACAAACATGAAGCATAAATACCATTCACAAGGAACGTACCATTGACCACGTTGTTGTCAGCTTGGGCTTGACGCACGTTGATGTTGAAAGTTCGTGCGCATGCTGCTTGTTGCTGTTGCTGCTGCTGAGGCTGCTGCTGCTGGGGCTCTTCTTTCACGACCCTGTTTGGGCACATGTTGGCGAAATGATTAGGATCGCCGCATGCAAAGCAGGCTCTGGCTTTGACCGCGGGTGCCGGAGGAGCTTGTTGACCTTGAGGGGCGGTGAATAGAGCTTGATGAGCAGGAGCTTGTCGAACACGGCACTTGGTAGTAAAATGGCCGTACATATTGCAATGAGCACAAAAACGGCAAGCAATGGCAGTCGGGTGGTGGTAGGTACAAGTAGGGCAGAGCGGGTGTGGCCCAGTGTATACACGCTTTGCAGGAGGTGCATTAGCCACAGGCGCCGCTACTTGACGCTGTTGGGCTGGTACAGCTTGAATCGGTGCAGCAGTGATCGCACAGTTCTTGTTGATGGAGCTGTTCTTTCTCTTGTTCTTCCTCTTGTTGCTCGATGAGGTGGTTGTTTCAGCAGTTGCTGATGCGGTAGTAGCTGGATGCAGGTGCTTTGAAGTTTTATCCCAGACATCGGCCTTGACCCGCTTGTCGTTGATTTCAGCGGCCAATAGATAAGTCTCTTCGATCATCGTAGTCTTAGCCGCTTGCATGAAATCAGCAAGGCAGTCAGGCAGGGCTCGGATATACTTCTTGATTGCCATGTCTGGAGTCTTGACCTGATCGGGACAAATGATGCTGAGCTATTTGAAGCGAGCAGTGAGTGCGGCATTGTCCCCTTCATGTTGATGTATGTGCCAAAATTCATCCTCTAGCTTCTGACGTTCATGAGGAGGGCATAATTCTTCCAGCATGACTTCCTTGAGCTCGTCCGACGACAGACCGTAGGCTGCATCGTTCCCTCGCTTGTTCCTCTCGGCCGTCCACCAGTCTAGTGCACG
The DNA here is from genome assembly GCA_030545235.1 of Helianthus tuberosus. Lineage (NCBI taxonomy): Eukaryota > Viridiplantae > Streptophyta > Magnoliopsida > Asterales > Asteraceae > Helianthus > Helianthus tuberosus. Next base: position 3,380 of record JARYGA010006067.1, read on the forward strand.
GGACTGGAAAACGCCGGTAGCATTCAGAGTTCGAAGGTCATCAGGGCAACCACTCTGTCGTAGAGTAACCTCAATGGAATCAAACTGTAACATCCCGAAAATGCGAGTTCATAAATTTGCAATTAGATTGCAAATAAACTAGTAAAATAAACTAACTAGGAATGATACTAACCAAGTTAGTTGGTCACTTATGAGTAGTTAGTAGTTAAAACAAATAAATAATGAAAGTTGAGGGGCCAAAAGTGTTTAATTTGAAACTAATAATGATAAAACAAAAAAAAATTAAACAACTCAAACACACTTTGTGTGCTGAGGTCGAACCAGGCAAGCAGGGGGGCGACCAAAGCTCTCCAAAACCCTAACCTCCACAAAACAACCAAATTGAAGGATTAAACCTGATCAAAAGCGAAATCCGAGCTAAGATTAATGATCCTCATAGCAAGGGGGTTATAAGGTATGTAAAATTTGATGAAAATTTCCTACTTGAAATTCTCATGAATTTGGGAAATCTGAAATTTGAGGATGCATGTTAGTTATTTGGTTTGAATAGGGATGATATAGTGTCTAAGAGTAAAACCTACACAATAACATGTGAAATCATGTCTAAATTCAGGAAATTTCATGAACACATTGAAGGTGGTTCATGGGTTTTGTGAGAAAATGATGAACATTAGGGTTTAGAAGGCTATTCTAGTGTAAATTGATTTATAGAAACTGAATTCTGAAAAATATGATGTTTAATTCTATATGTGATAGCTCAATGTTTGTTAATCTAGGCTAAGTGACAAGCCATGAACTAGAATATAAATGATATAAAATTCTGCCCTAAAAGTGTTTGTAGAAATGCCTCAAAGAAGGCTCGAAAACTACAAATTAAGTTAAAAACGCGTATTGTGATGTTTGGGCGGATTATGTAATGTGTAATTAAAAAGGGGTTCTAAAGATGCTATGGTTGAACTCTATAGGAAAGGATACCGGAGCGTCGAGCGGACAAGCCGGTGGTGACTTGCGTTTGAAAGGCGTGCATTGGAGGTATGTAACTTAACTCGTTACATTGGGTAATTTTGATAACTAGCATATGTGTATTAGAATTTGTAGAATAAAGATTTTGTTGACTTAAAGCGATAGAATTCGCTAAATTGAATAATAAGTCAAGAATTGGTTGGAATCTCGTTGGTAGTCATCGAAATGGAGGATTCCATAGATGAGCCAAACAGGTCGAATAATCAATTAAAGCATGGATATTGCTTCGTAATATGATTGATTTGTCTTTTGTTTTCGATTGATAATTGACACGTCAAAATACAAGAATTTAGTATGTTGGTTTGTTAGAATGAAAGATCCAAGAAGTTGGGTTTGGCTGAAATAAATAAAGAAGACAAAATATAACCTTTCAGGGACTACCGTAAATTACGGTGTTACCGTAATTTACTGTAGAGGCCAAAAAGGTTATGGTAGGATTCTACTGATTTACGGTGGACCAATATTTCCCAGGATCTACCGTAACTTACGGTGTCTACCGTAAGTTACGGTAGAGTCCTGTATCATTTGTCGAATTTTGTATATCCTCGTTAATCGAATTCGTTTTGAACGTAGTTTCGATTAAGGAATAATTCCAAGAACTTTAATACTAATATTGGACAAATTTCAGTTTGTAGGTATAGCAAGTATGTGGACGACGATCAAGCATGTTTTGAAGAACCGAACACGAACTTTTGAAGCTTCCGCTTAAATTAACTTTGTTTAGACAATGTTTATGATGTAATGATCTACTAATCATGTTTTGAATGTTTAAACTAATTAGTAGTTAACTAGTATGTGATCCTTACAAAACTTTGATTTTGCACTAAATTTGAAGTAAGGTATTGTTTTATATAAACTCTCGCATATTTACATTTAATCCTTATAAAATTAAGACGGGTGTTACAAGTTGGTAATCAGAGCTTAAGGTTGTCAACAACGTGTTCGGTTCAAACTTGATCGATCGTCCGGTAAGAATTAACTTATTATTTTAATAGATTATATCTTATGTAAGAAACGAGAAGTGAAGACGTGCATAGGAAGAGTGTGTTAATTCACTCAAACCCGGAAAGTGCACCAAATGTGAACGGTTAAAGCAAGTTAGGAACTTGGCTAAACCGAAACAAATGAAGCAATGTTATAAATGAAATGTTTAACGTTTAATGTAAACATTTCAGTTTCAAGATGTCGGAAAGAAACGATGATGATCCGGTGCAGACAAGCACCGAACAAATGAAAGAGATAATTGCCGAAGAAGTAGGAAAGGCAATTGAAGGAAGTCTATCCGGGTTTATAGACAAAATTCAAAGCATGGTGTTGTCGCTTGTCGAAGAGCGAGTCAAAAGGTTGGAAGATAGTGTCAACTTCATAAAAGATAAATCGGGAGAACGTAAGGGATGCTCGTACAAAGAGTTTATGGCGTGTAAACCGCCAATTTACAACGGGGAGGTTGACCCGATAATATGCCAAAGATGGTTGAGCGACGTGGAAGGAGTGTTTGAAAGGACTCATTGTGATGAAAGTGACTTTGTTGCTTACGGAACGGGTCAGTTGAGAGGTCAAGCCAAAGATTGGTGGGACAATAAAAAGAATGAAATAGGGGCCGAAGCGGCGAGGGCCATGACATGGGAGGAGTTTAAGACGCCGTTTCATAAACATCACAGTCCCAAAGCTGTCATTAATAGAATCAAGGAAGAGTTCATGCAGCTTAGGCATAAGGGCAAGACCATAGACAAGATTACGGCGACGTTTATGGATAAGATCAAGTTTTGTAGTGAGTTGGTGACGAATGAAGAACAAAAGATATACTACTACTATAACATGCTGAGCGCTGAGTATAGGGAGTTTATGACTCCTTCGAAATACGAGACCCTTACCGATATCATAAATGTTGCCCGGGAACGGGAAATTGAATTGAGGAAGCAAGTTGAAAGGGGTGAACGAAGGGCACAGGATGTGAATCCAAGCCCTACAAAGAAAGCTCGATCGGCGGAATCGGGAAAGAAAGTGGATGCTAAAGGCGGGTCGCCAAGTTGTAAGGTGTGTGGGAAGGGGCACAAAGGTGAATGCCGCTTCAAAGACAAGCCGTGTCCGGTATGTGGGAAGACGGTACACACCTCATCGTTATGTTCGAGCAAGGTTTCCGTTTGCTATAAATGTTATCAGCCCGGCCACAAAAAGTCGGAATACCCAGACTTAGTTGGAAGGAGAGACGTTAAAGAATCTCCAGCAGAAGCACCAAAGGCGAAAGCTAGATCCTTCCAACTTACCACGGCTGAAGCAAAGACAGAACCCGATGTGGTTTCAGGTATATTCACAATAAACTCAATTCCTGCTCGTGTATTGTTTGATACGGGTGTGAATAAATCCTTTATTTCACATGGATTTATTCGACATCCTTAATTTGTATTGACAAAATTATCTGTGCTCTTAGAAGTTGAAATAGGGGACAACAAAAGTTTTATAGTTTGTGATGTTTGTCGAGGCTGCAAATTAAGCATCGATGATGAAGAATATTTGATATACCTGATCCCGATGTCAATGGAGGAATTTCAAGTAGTCGTTGGGATGGATTGGTTATCTCAGCACCACGCAAAGTTCGTGTGTTTTCGTAAGGAGATAAAGCTAACATCTCCGAGCGGGAAACACGTCACTATCTATGGCGAAAAGGAGGTAACCCCATAATATGCTCGATGTTGAAAGCACACAAGCTTATGAAGCAAGGATGTAAGGCGTTTATGATATACGCGAATGAGCACGAGAAAGAATCATTGAAGATTGGAGACGTACCGGTAGTACGGGACTTCGAAGATGTATTTCCGGAAGATTTACCGGGGATACCGCCCGAAAGAGAAGTAGAGTTCGGAATAGAATTGATTCCGGGCGCAAAACCCATAGCTAGAGCACCGTACCGACTCGCGCCGTCGGAATTACAAGAGTTGATGTCCCAGATTCAAGACCTTCTTGACAAAGGATTTATAAGGCCGAGTGTGTCTCCTTGGGGCGCACCGGTACTGTTCGTGAAAAAGAAGGACGGAAGCATGCGAATGTGTATCGATTACCGGGAGTTAAACAAACTCACGGTAAAGAACCGATACCCACTTCCGAGGATAGATGATTTATTCGACCAATTGCAAGGTGCGAACTGGTTTTCAAATATTGACCTTAGATCGGGGTATCACCAACTAAAGGTCAAGGAGGAAGATGTGCCGAAGACGGCTTTCCACACGCGATACGGGCATTACGAATTTCTCGTGATGTCATTTGGGTTGACAAATGCACCCGCGGCTTTCATGGACCTCATGAACCGGGTTTGCAAGCCAATGATAGATAAATCGGTCATTGTGTTTATCGATGATATTTTGGTGTATTCGAAAAGTGAAGCTGAGCATGCGCACCACTTACAAGAGGTGTTAGAGACACTTAGACGAGAAAGGTGTCACACCCCCAAAATACCACATGCGGAAATATCGCGCGGGGCGTGTGACATACCAAGATCTTAGCCACCAATCACATTGAACTCATGAATATATTTAAATAAAACTTTCATTTATTAACAATAAGTGTTACAACGTTACAAAATTTCACAGTTTACAGCGGAAGCATATTTAATTCGTTAAGTGTTTATAAACCACATGTAAAAGCTCTTAGTCTTGTGTTGCGTTTCCATGTAACTCGACCCATGACCACTCCAGCTTCTCAGACAACAAGTTCCATTGATATGTACCTAAAGGCCTGCAAGGCATGTAACAACGAGTCAACAACAAAGTTGAGCGAGTTCACAATTGATTGTTCAGTTATTGAGTTCATTTCGGAAATCGTAAGTTTATTTCATAACCATGTGTTACCCAGTATCCTTGTTTCCCAAATCTTTACGATATTTGGTGGGGGCTTCCCATGTTGTATATTACTAGACTAGTCGTATCCATAAGTGTCCTTCCCAATCCGAGGACAGTGTTAAGTATGAGTGTACGTAGGTTTTACGTACGTGCCCTTCCCAATCCGAGGACAGTAGTAAGTATGAGTGTACGTAGGTTTTACGTACGTGCCCTTCTCGATCCGAGGACAATAGCAATTATGAGTGTACGTAGGTTTTACGTACGTGCCCTTCTCAATCCGAGGACAGTAGCAAGTATGAGTGTTCGTAGGTTTTACGTACGTGCCCTTCTCAATCCGAGGACAGTAGCAAGTATGAGTGTACGTAGGTTTTACGTACGTGCCCTTCTCAATCCGAGGACAGTAGCAAGTATGAGTGTACGTAGGTTTTACGTACGTGCCCTTCTCGATCCGAGGACAGTAGTAGATAGTCTAGTAGTGTTGATAGTATAAATAGTTATTCAATCTCATTCCCAACCCACCGGGAATCCCATGCCTTAGGAGTGTGAACTCACCTTGGTTTGCTCGGTATGTTATGTTATGTTACCCGTTCCAAGTTGATCAACCATACCCTACCGTGTTTACCAAAGACAGTCAGTTTCGTACACACATAAATCACGTATTTATCATACACGTTTCACAAGTTATAAGCGAGTATGGCACATATCATCCTTCATGTTACAGCTAGTGTTCGAGCCATAAGTATATCCACATCACAAGTTCGTATCCCTAAATGTCACCTATTAACCGTTCGGTATACACCCAAGTAATCATGCAAATTCACATAATACCCAACAAGCATTTGGGTCACAATCAGTTTCGTATTACATGTTAATTAAACTTCAACCATTTGGCAGCCCTTTACGGTGCTCGTGGCAATTGTGCGGCCCAGCTGATGTTGGGCCCAACAATTGTAAGGCGCACCCCATTGATTTCAAGCCCCACCCGCATTCTTATGATCTGTTACGTAGCCCATTACTAACCAGAGGTGTGTGGCCCAATACCCATGTTACCCAACAAATATGTGTGCGGGCCTTATTTAGGTAACGACCCAATTAATACGAGTCCAGCCATGTATGATGGATCTGTGTCACTTGTAGCTGGTGCGGCCCAAAATAATGAAACATGTGCAACCATATGATACTCATTATCATCTAAACAAACCACATATATGTTCACAGCCCATCATATCACATGTCTTCACAATTTTATTTTAATCCTTTTTAATCATCAAGAACCACTATTCAATTATGGCCGACAATACTCTATATTATATCACTGACTTCCTATTTGTTCTATTAGACTTTTGATACAATCACATGCAATCTGGATAAAACCCTTCTAACAAACACTAAATGTGCCGACAACCCATAATGATCACATGTGATGACACAATTTATTTTATTGAACCGAGATGAGTTTATCAAGTGAGCTTTATGACAGTTACACACAATTCGAAGATCACGGACTTAAATCATACAGCCTAATAATTACTATCATCATCATCGACATTGACAAACACACCTTATACAATCAATAAAACTCATGTAGTCATACCCGTACATCACATGGGATCGCTCATAAAAAAACATACAATTTATCAAGACCGAAGCAAGTATGATTATACTAACTAAACGATTGTATAGTGTGTACTAGAGCAAGTAGGGGGAGGGTGCTTCTTCGAGTCCTCAGGCTGTTGTCGCTAGTTCTAGGAGTCTAGGGTTTTGGTTTTTAGTTGTGAGTTAATCAGGAACATAATACGTACATCATATAGATAAGGGTTTGGAGCGGTTACCCCTTTAGCCGAAATGGGCTTAAGCCCAAGCACTTGGGCTGCCATAATCTAATAACGTATCTGCCACATAATGGCGGTTTGGGCTTCTAGTTCGCGGGTTTGGGATGCGGCCCGTTAAAACAATTGTCTATTCAGAACACAAGAGTGTGGCCCAACCATATATTTGACCCAAAGATTGGCCCACTACACGTTACTCACTACGTTATAACTTAACACGTTTTATCAAGGTCACGGGTGTTGAACAGATTTGTTAAAACAAGAACAAGAAAGAAAATAATAAGAGGAATCGGAATCACAAGACCGAAGGAACTAACCTTAAAGTTCGGGTTGTCACAAAAGGTTATATGCGAAATTTTCTAAGTGCGCCTTTTGGTTACGAGAGGTACAATTCCTCGGCCACATCATAAGTGCCGATGGAATATTGGTAGATCCGTCAAAAGTTGAGGCTGTGTCGAAGTGGAATTCTCCGAAGAACCCTTCCGAAATTAGAAGCTTCTTAGGGCTTGCGGGATACTATAGGAGATTTATTCAAGATTTCTCCAAGATTGCGTCACCGCTAACCAAGTTAACCCGGAAGGAGGAGAAGTTCACTTGGGGTGTTGAACAAGAAAGGGCGTTTCAGACGCTAAAAGAGAAGCTAACTCAAGCTCCGGTATTAACATTGCCGGACGGAGTCGAAGACTTAGTGGTTTACTCGGATGCCTCATTATCAGGGCTCGGATGCGTTTTGATGCAAAGGGGCAAAGTCATAGCTTATGCCTCGAGGCAACTGAAAATACATGAAAAGAAATATCCAACGCATGATCTCGAATTAGCTGCGGTGGTATTTGCGTTAAAAATATGGAGACATTATTTATATGGGGTAAAATGCACCATATTCACTGACCACAAGAGCCTAAAATAGTTCTTCGATCAGAAGGAATTAAATATGCGCCAAAGACGATGGTTAGAAACGGTCAAGGATTACGATTGTGAAATACACTACCACCCCGGGAAAGCCAATGTGCTGGCTGATGCGTTGAGCCGAAAGGCAGACTATGCCCCGATACGAGTACGATCGTTGCAGCTCATTGTGACTTCGGGCTTACTTGAATGAATCCGAGAAGCACAAGATGAAGCAGTAAAGACGGAAAACTGGAAGAAGGAAAGGATTGTTGGTCAAGTTAAAGATCTTGAAGTAGGCAACCACGGTTTGAAAACATGTTTCAATAGAATTTGGGTTCCTAACACATGTGGAGTTAAAAAGCTTCTACTCGATGAAGTTCATAAGTCCCGTTATTCCATCCATCCGGGAGCGACCAAAATGTATAACGACTTAAAGCAGAACTATTGGTGGCCCGGAATGAAGAGGGATGTGGTGAAATATGTGGAGAAATGCTTGACTTGCTTACAAGTCAAGGCGGAGCATCAGAAACCTTATGGGAAACTGCAACCTTTGGAGATCCCGGTTTGGAAATGGGAACATATCACTATGGACCTATTGACAAAACTACCTAAAACGATTCGGGGATTCAACGCCATATGGGTGATTGTGGATAGATTGACGAAGAGTGCACATTTTATTCCTATACGTGAAACATATACTTTAGAAAAGATGTCCGAGGTATATACAAACGAAATAGTGGCACGTCACGGAGTACCGGTATCTATTGTGTCGGATAGAGATACCCGGTTTACTTCAAACTTTTGGCGAGATTTTCTAGAACAAATGGGAACGAAACTCTTCATTAGCACCGCCTACCATCCTCAGACGGATGGACAGAGTGAAAGAATAATACAGACGCTAGAGGATATGTTACGGGCATGTATCATCGACTTCGGTGGAAGTTGGGATGTTTATCTACCTTTGGCCGAATTTTCATATAACAATAGTTACCATTCGAGTATCAGAATGGCGCCTTACGAGATGTTATATGGTAGAAAATGTAGAACCCCGGTGTGTTGGGGTGAGGTGGGACCACGCGAATTGGCCCATACCGATGTAATTCAGGCCACTAATGAGAGGATTGAAGTGGTACAAGCTCATTTGAAAGCAGCCCAAGATAGGCAGAAGTCGTATGCCGATAAAAGACGAAGACCGATTGAATTTCAGATAGGTGACATGGTTATGTTGAAGGTTTTCCCTTGGAAGGGCGTTATTAGATTCAGAAAAAGAGGGAAACTAAGCCCGAGGTTTATCGGGCCATTTAAAATCATCGAATGGGTTGGCAAGGTGGCTTATCGCCTCGAATTACCAGAAGAGTTGAATGGAATACATGGCACGTTTCACGTGTCGCAATTGCGGAAGTGTCTAGCGGACGAAACAGCTTATATCCATTACGATGATATCGAAGTGGATAATAGCCTGAATTATGCGGTGAAACCAGTGGAGATTTTAGATCGAAAGGTCAAGCACTTACGAAACAAACAAATCGATCAAGTCAAGATCAAGTGGGAGCATAGGAAGGGCTCGGACACTACGTGGGAGTCCGAAGAGGAGATGCGGCGTCTCTACCCTACTTTATTTGGTACGTACTTTGGTTTCGGGGACGAAACCCTTTTAAGGGGGGTGGACTTGTAACATCCCGAAAATGCGAGTTCATAAATTTTCAATTAGATTGCAAATAAACTAGTAAAATAAACTAACTAGGAATGATACTAACCAAGTTAGTTGGTCACTTATGAGTAGTTAGTAGTTAAAACAAATAAAGAATGAAAGTTGAGGGGCCAAAAGTGTTTAATTTGAAACTAATAATGATAAAACAAAAAAAAATTAAACAACTCAAACACACTTTGTGTGCTGAGGTCGAACCAGGCAAGCAGGGGGGGGGGGCGACCAAAGCTCTTCAAAACCCTAACCTCCACAAAACAACCAAATTGAAGGATTAAACCTAATCAAAAGCGAAATCCGAGCTAAGATTAATGATCCTCATAGCAAGGGGGTTATAAGGTATGTAAAATTTGATGAAAATTTCCTACTTGAAATTCTCATGAATTTGGGAAATCTGAAATTTGAGGATGCATATTAGTTATTTGGTTTGAATAGGGATGATATAGTGTCTAAGAGTAAAACCTAGACAATAACATGTGAAATCATGTCTAAATTCAGGAAATTTCATAAACACATTGAAGGTGGTTCATGGGTTTTGTGAGAAAATGATGAACACTAGGGTTTAGAAGGCTATTCTAGTGTAAATTGATTTATAGAAACTGAATTCTGAAAAATATGATGTTTAATTCTATATGTGATAGCTCAATGTTTGTTAATCTAGGCTAAGTGACAAGCCATGAACTAGAATATAAATGATATAAAATTCTGCCCTATAAGTGTTTGTAGAAATGCCTCAAAGAAGGCTCGAAAACTACAAATTAAGTTAAAAACGCGTATTGTGATGTTTGGGCGGATTATGTAATGTGTAATTAAAGAGGGGTTCTAAAGATGCTATGGTTGAACTCTATAGGAAAGGATACCGAAGCGTCGAGCGGACAAGCCGGTGGTGACTTGCGTTTGAAAGGCATGCATTGAAGGTATGTAACTTAACTCGTTACATTGGGAAATTTTGATAACTAGCATATGTGTATTAGAATTTGTAGAATAAAGATTTTGTTGACTTAAAGCGATAGAATTCGCTAAATTGAATAATAAGTCAAGAATTGGTTGGAATCTCGTTGGTAGTCATCGAAATGGAGGATTCCATAGATGAGCCAGACGGGTCGAATAATCAATTAAAGCATGGATATTGCTTCGTAATATGATTGATTTGTCTTTTGTTTTCGATTGATAATTGACACATCAAAATACAAGAATTTAGTATGTTGGTTTGTTAGAATGAAAGATCCAAGAAGTTGGGTTTGGCTGAAATAAATAAAGAAGACAAAATATAACCTTTCAGGGACTGCCGTAAATTACGGTGTTACCATAATTTACGGTAGAGGCCAAAAAGGTTACGGTAGGATTCTACTGATTTACGGTGGACCAATATTTCCCAGGATCTACCATAACTTACGGTGTCTACCGTAAGTTACGGTAGAGTCCTATAACATTTGTCGAATTTTGTATATCCTCGTTAATCGAATTCGTTTTGAATGTAGTTTCGATTAAGCAATAATTCCAAGAACTTTAATACTAATATTGGACAAATTTCAGTTTGTAGGTATAGCAAGTATGATAAGTCGATAGTTAAGTATGGTTAATAGTTGACTTTTGAAAGTCAACTAAGTATAAGAAACATGATTTGACTCGTTGTCGTAAGTGTAGGTTGATGGGAAGTCGTATGGTACATGTTATAGCAATCCGTGTTAAATGTAATGACATGATGAGTTACATGAGTTTAACGTATACGGATATGATTATATGAAGTTGATTATGTATTTTAATGCTTGTTAGAAACGACTAAGGAAAGTTAAGTGTGAATTATGCGAGTGATATGATTGTTACGTGTACAAAGGTGTATGCTAATAAGAGCGTGATTTCGATGAAATGAAAGTATAGGAATCACACCGAGACGGACTCAAGCATGAGGTGTTAACGGGTCAAGAAGAGGCAAGGAATCGGATACGAGCACGGACGCATAAGGTAAGTGATTTCCGTAATCACTTCTTAGTACAAGTAAGTAATAAAGTATTGTAATGAATTAAACATGATGTTTGAGGTCAAATATGTGTTAAAGTCTTTCATCGTAAATGATGGGTTTAAGGTGGACCAAAGTGCCCTTGATGGGTATTTTGGGGTAGACGATCTTAAAAGTAGTGCAGAAGTAAGTTATTTGATTAGAGTAATGTTTTGGACGAGTAGGGAAGTGGGGATGATGGTTTGGTCAGTCATAGACCGATTAATGCGCAAATACCCTTAACGGGTCAAGTTAAGCATATGAACGATAATGTGTTAAGAGGATGCAAGGCATCCAAGAATTTAGTAGATTATGATAGACGTCACGGATATTGTTAGGTTATTAAGATGCTATGGTAAAATAACCAAGATATGTTGATGAATGCACGAAAGGGTCAAAATGGTAAAAAGGGTAATAAGCCGGAGAGTTAAAAGTCTGAAATTTTGTTAAGTCGGATGTTGGATTTTAGTTTCATTAGATGGAGAATTAAATTACGGACGCGTAGGAAAAAGAATCGGGTAAAACGGAGCAAAAACGAGGGAGTTATGCTCGTTTCCGTAAAAACGGATCGTGCTGAAAATATGCAGCACCAGCTGCGATGTTTCTGTGAAAAGAGGGGGGTCGCGTAGCGCGACGGCCCGTCGCGTCGCGCGACGGGTCAGGTTTCTCCGGAATTTGTTTTCGTGCCTCGTTTTGCCTTGGGAACTCGTTTAAACGCGTTTTAAGTCGCGTATGACTAGTTTAACTCATGTTTTATGACCATTAGGGTAAGCGTATGTGTGGATAGGTATGTATGGATGTTGTATATCTCTATACACGTATGTAGAAATGTATGTAAGCGTGTATGCGCGAATGTATGTAAGATTATAGCGTGTAAGCAAGTACATAAGGATATGCGAAGATGTATATGAATAGGTAAGTATGAGTGGGGTATGTTAAAGCAGGTGGTTATAAATATATATGTAAGTAATTATGTAGGCATGTACGTATGTATGTTTTATAAACCTAAGTGTATGTATGTATGGGTGTATGTAGGAAGTATGTATATGTACGAAAGTGAGTATGTACGAATGTATGCACGTATGTAGGTTTGTGTGAAGGCATGTAATAAGGGGTATGTATGTATGTACGTATGTATGTATGTGTGAATGTATATAGGTGGGATGACATGATCGTACATGACGATGTAGGTATGTATATATGTAGATACATATAGAATGATTGATATGTAATTGTATGTAAGTTTGTATGTAGGTTGACATGTATGTGTGTACGTATGTATGTATGGAGATAGTGTGTATGAAGTTTAGGTATGTATGTAAGTCTTATGGTACGATCAAGTGTTTACGTTGTTTATTCGTGTACATGGAGTTATAAGTGAAATGCAGGAATGGCAAAGAAGTCTCACCACGGATGGTATGACAGGATGGAAAAGCTGGAATGTAAAGAGTAAATGAAACGAGAAGTAAACGCGAACAAACCTTGTATGTTTATAATGCGTACTAATGTATGAATTTTATGTGGTGAGCGCAGGTAGTACCAGTCATGAGGATAACCAAGGATTTGAGATCGAGGATCGAGTCACAAGATAGATTGTACGGGAATGTTTGAATACGTAATTTAGTGTTGATAAGTCATGTTCTTATATTATAAAATGAATTTTTAGAATGCCAAGATGTATGCCATGAAAGAAATTTTAAGACTCGAATTTCCGCTGCGTTGTGTTAAGGTTAAACCTGTTAGGGTGTTACAGAATCACATAAACACGTAAGCACGTAGAGCACAGAATCACATAACCACTTACGCATGTCAACACAGAAACACAAAAGCACATACGCATTTAATCACTAGAGGCAGTTAGAAAACAGAAACCTATTGTTCAAGTCTGCGATTGTTCGAGAATAGCGTTCGCATTTTAGTATGTCGAGTAGCGTAGTATAATCGTATATCATAAGGTCGTTCCTAGTTTTAGCGATTTGTTAACGTTTTGAGATAGAAATGCAGTGCGAATTGTGTGTGTCGATCGAAGTGAAAGCAAAAATCGAGTAAATCTCCAAAATTCAAACACATAAACAGGTAAACACATATATAAGCTTATAAAATCGACGAAACATCAGAGTCGGTAGTTGTGGGCTCAGAATCGAAACACATAAAATTCGAGATATAGATCGTCTGCGGCTAGTAGACTTCGACTACCCAAAGTGGTTCGACTATTCACAAGGATCCGTTGTGCACATTTTAACCTTCAGGACTATGCCTTCGCCTCGATTCTTGGGCGTTTGGCACACATCCCATTAGTCATATTGTGACTTCAGGTCGTTGGAGTCCATCGAGACTTTGGTGAGAGTTTTGTAAAATAGGCGGAACAAGTCGTCAAGGTTAGGGTTTCACCCCTAGCTTACAACTTTGTCCCTGTTTTGATAAAATAGAGGAGATTATTCATCAAAATATGGATTTCACTCCTGATTTGGCATAATTCTCCTTGTTTGTAGATAAAATGAGGGTTGTTTAAGCAACTTTAGTCGAGAGTTTGTGGTTTTAACACCTAATCTTGACTTTATTGCCTATTCATAATTGAAAATTCGAGTGCAGTGATAGTGTAGCATAAGCGAGAATAGTGAGAAATAAGCTCGTACTTAATCCCTATTGGATGTACCCAAGTCGGTCAGTTGGTTCCTAACTATAGACTAGGTATCTAAGACATCGACCTGGACTAGGTCGTGTCTTGCCTAATTCCCTATAGTTATGGCTCTGATACCAATCTGTCACACCCCAACCGATGGCGGAAACATCGGGGCATGGCACTGAGCGAAACAGATTGTCCAGAAGTTTCCATAACATTTATCGTTACTATTCAATTTAAGTAATACGTCCCATACCGTATCTCAAACAGTAAAATAATTATTACAGACAAAATCCAGGCAAATATTTTGTTCCGATAACTCAGATTTAAATAATCAGCAATTGTTTATCTGCTTCTAGAGACCCTTAGTTTGACCACTACAGACAACTATTTGTTGGGCTCTAAAGCTTTATTCTAGCTTCAACTTCCTATCATGTGTGCATCCTAAGCACCTGTCACATACGTTAAAATAAAGTCAATACATATAATGTAAAGGTGAGCATACAAGTTTGATAATAGCATATAAAGTTCGAATTCGTTTACGCATAACCAGCACGTACACATAGTGAAATGAAGCACGTTAGTTATCGACATAGATCCATCGATACCAATGACTGCGGGTTGACTGCCCGAGGCAGTTCGCAATACATGATTACCACCGTAATCCATGCAAGTAATTGTCCTTAACAACCCCCGTGTGAATGGGTGCTGAGTCCAAACTATAGTACTATCGTTGCTAAGGCAGGTAGACAGCATTCCATGTGTAAACATAACAAACAAGCATTCATAAGCCACGTATATCATGCATTAACGGTTAGCGTTCAAATAGTATTGAGTAGCGTGTTTGATGTGATTTGAATAGTTGTAACGTATGTAACACCCAAAAGTGCATAAAGCAAAAAGGGATCGAGTATACTCACAGCGGTTGATGGATTGAAGGGAGCGCTTGGCGAGTATGGTTAGCCTGAATAGTTTGATAGC
>JARYGA010006068.1:0-36065 GCA_030545235.1 Helianthus tuberosus
GGTACTTCTTTGGTGGTTACAAATTTTGTTATTGAGTTTCGATCACAACCCAAACGGTTCACTTTACTTGGAATCAAACCAATATCGACCGGGCTACCACTATTAACAATATTCTTGCCATAATACGTTTCAATTTAATATGTTTGTATGATTCTAGATTGATTGTCGATATCCTTTTTTGAATATCACGACTTTAATATATGAATTTATGCTTTCGGTTTAAAAGTTGGTTTGTCTCCGCCGTGAAGCGCTGGAGGAAACCACTAGTTACACATGTTTAACAAGTCCTACAAATTTTTTTTATTTTTCTTTTTTAATAAATGTAACAACATATATTAGACAAAAGAGTTAATTGCCCGGATAGTCCCTGTGGTTTGTCATTTTTTCAAGTTTAGTCCCCACCTTTTCAAAATAGCATGTTTGCTCCCTGTGGTATTCTCACTTGTTACTCGGATAGTCCCCATATTGGATGACAGTTAGTTTATCCAGTTAAGTTTGTGTGAAATGACAAAACTACCCTTAATGACAAAGACAAAAAAAAGAAAACTGAATTGATTAGGGCCCACTTTTTTGTATAAAACTAAAATGTTATATTTCTATATATATTTACAAACTGATGGACCCAATATCTCTTTAAAAATCATCTTCATCTTCTTCCCCAGCCCACATCGCCCATAACAAATTACCTGCAAATATGCCATAACTCCAGCCACCAATAAATTCATTTTGATCGATTTTGGCTGCTTTTATTTTGGTTGATATTAATAAATCAGAAGTTTAAAAAACAAATCATAATTTCACATAAACCTCATGATAACAAATTTACCTTACAGTTTGAAGAAACATACATTTTCAACTTTTAAAACCACATTGACTTAGATTATAATATTATATCAACTAGCAAGTAAAGCTACTATGTTTGCCAGATCTGATTTTGATTGCCCCGTCGAATTGGAATCAAATAAACACAGCGCCATCTGACCTGCAGATCAATTTAACAAGATAAATTTACAAAGTTCGTTTCAATTGATTTGTATGCCAAAATCATAGACACCCCCAATGGTCAGGCGAAGGTGGCCGGAGGCTGTATGCGGCGTCTATGGTGTTTTAGGGTTGGGTAGAGAGAGATGGGGATATGGACGGTTCAGGCGACGGTGGCCGGAGGTCGTATGGGTGTTTTAGGGTTGGGTAGAGAGATGGGGATATGGATGGTGGTGGTGCTATGGTGAGCTGGTTGTTGTAGTGGTGGTTTGGAGGTGGATATGGATGGTGGTGGTGGTGCTTTGAGGGTGGAAAATGGATGGTGGCAATCATTTTTGGTGGTGGTAAATGGGTGAAGAAGATGGGTTGGGGTGTGGTGGGGGTAGGATAGGGGTTATATATTATATTTAAATAAAAAGGGTGGGGCCTCTTAATATATATTTCTTTTTATTTAATGTTTAATTATAGTTTTATTAAGGTAAGGGTATTTTTGTCATTTTACACAAACATAACTGAATAATTTAACGGTCATCTAGTGTAGGGACTATCCGAGTAACAGTTTTTTAAACCACAGGGAGCAAACATGCTATTTTGAAAAGGAGGGGACTAATCGTGAAAAAATGGCAAACCACAGGGACTATCCGGGCAATTAACTCTAGACAAAATAAAAAAAAAAATATTATACTGACTTTTCATATATTTTCTTTAACTTAAAAAGGTTATATTAGAATGTAAATGATTTTGTAGACAAAGTCTAATAAGGTGTTAGTTGGGCAGGTGCTTTGGTTTCCTTGCACTTACATCTACATGTGGGTTTTGCATGGGATATTTGATATTTTATGTCACGTTTATCCTTATTGTCCTAACCCGTCTTAATCTTCCACGTACATTTCAAATCTATTATTTTTTAAAGAATCGTTATCTCTACTATGCGTAATTCATGACTAGATTGCCTAATATCTAGTTTACAAGAATTCATTCAAGCCACAAATTAATGAGTGATATTGACATATTCACCCTTTATATACATCAATGTTTATGGAAGGATAGCATTTTAATAACCATGGAATATTTCACAACCAATTAATACTGAAATATAAAAAAAAATGAAATTAACTAAGAAAAAAGTAATTTGTACTTATACATAGGTAAATAAAATCCTCCTAAATATATAATATAATAAGAAATTTAATCGTTATATAATTTAATTTATATATTATTAATTTGCAACATACTTTACCTTACGTATTACATTTTTAGTGCTTCTTCGATTTGTAACTTTGGTTTTGTGGGTTGTTTTCTTTGTTGGTATTTAAGGGTTGTTTAGTTGCTTTTGAAGCATTAGTCTGTGTCTGCCTCATTATGATATTCTCGTTTCGTTGTTTTGGTTTAATTTGAAAACTTACATATTCAATCCCTCTAGATTCTTATAATTTTGATATTAACTTTGGCTTTGTGGGTTGTTTTCTTTGTTGGTATTTAAGGGTTGTTTAGTTGGTTTTGAAGCATTAGTCTGTGCCCATGGGCAAGCCAAAGGCACACCATCACATGGTGTGCCTCATTCTGATATTCTCGTTTAGTTGTTTTGTTTTAATTTGAAAATTACATGTTCAATCCCTCTAGATTCTTATAATTTTGATATTAGAGCCAGTTTCTCTAAAGTTTATCAAAATGATCTAAAAATCTTATTGAATTCTTTTAAAAAAAATTATAAAGCTATATACACGAAATCAACAAAGAACCTTAGATTTACATGAACTCACCATCTATGCTTTTTTCTTTGTTACAGTTTTCTTGTTCAGAAATGTCATAACCTTACATATGTAAATCCTTGGATCGTAGTATGGGATGTATAGTTGATGACCAAGCATTTCTCTAAGTTCGAAATATGACATATATCTTATCTACATATATTGCTGATTTTCTTAGGAACTTAAGCTTATAAGCATTGGCACTAACATATTCGATTATCTCAAATGGTCCGATGTATCGAGGGCTTAATTTACCTCTCATTTTTTTATCTTATAACACCTTTCTAACGTGTTAATTTTCTTATACTGATTTGGAATTTTAGGAGGTTTCTTTCTATTATCGACATAGTTCTTTTGCCTATCTTAGGCAGCCTTGATTTTATCATGGATTTGTATAATCTTATTTGTGATCTCAAGTACAATCTTAGGTTCTGTTAATTGATTTTCTCCTATTTTCGCCCTATATACGAGGGTCTTACGCTTTCTTCCATATAAAGCCTTAAACGACGTGGCTTTTATACTAGTGTGGAAACATATCAATATAGGAGAATTTGACCAATGGTAGGTGGTTATTCCAATCACTAATTAAGTTGGTAACGCATGCTTTAAGCATGTTTTCTAATGTCTGAATCTTATGCTTATTTTGATCATCCATCCGTGGATAGTAAGATGTACTAAAATTTAAACGAGTGTCTAAAGCTTGCTGAAAGCTTCCATAAATGGAGTGTATATCGGCTATCAATGTCCGATACTATTCATAATGGTACTTCTCTATAGAGGTACAATGTTGTCAATGTGTGACTCAGCTAATTTTTCTAGACTAAAATTCTCTTTATTTGGCAAGAAATGTGCCGACTTAGTCAATTTATCAACTATGATTTAATGGCGCTATTGCCATGGTTTGTTTGAGGAAGCTTAGTGATGAAATGCATAGTCACTAACTTCCATTTCCATTTTGTGTAATTTCTAATTGTTGTAGAACTCTTGATTGTTTCTGATGTTCAGCCTTATCTGACGAATACGTCAGACACTTAGCTATATAGATGGCACTGGATTTCTTCATACCAATCCATCGATAATACTTTATTTAAATTCTTGTGCGTTTTATACCAACTTGGTGCGTAAAATACTTTGAAATATGAGATTCTTCTAGAATCAAATTTCTGAAACCTTCAAAAATAGGAACCCAATTTCTATTATTAAATCTTAAGGTTTCATCTAATCCAGGTGTTAACTAATCCAAGGTATCACCTAGACTCTTTATAAGAGCATTTGTTTCCAATAATGCTTGCTTTTGAGTACTTAATATTTGTTCCATCAAGCTATCCCATAGCTTGATTCTTTCAACATTAACCCTATTTGGTTTAAATCTTTCTTTTTGGCTAAGGGTGTCAACTATGACATTCAGCCTTGTCCGGATGATAACAAATTTCATATTCACAATTATTTAAGAGTTTCAATCGTCTACGTTGCCTCATATTTTAAATCCTTTCGATTAAATATATGTTGAAAGCTTTTGTGAAAAGTATAAATGATACACTTTGTACCATACAGGTAATGACTCCAAAGTTTAAGTATAAACACAACCGCACCTAACTCCAAATTGTGGGTTGTGTAATTCTTTTCATGTACCCTTTAATTGGCGTGATGCATGGGCGATTACCTTGGCTCTTTGCATTAAACACAACCTAAACATGTGTGGAAAGTATCACAGTATACTACAAAGTCTTCTACCCTTTTGGGTAATAGAGAGAACAGGGGCAAAGTTTAATTTATATTTTAGAATCTTGATGGATTCCTTTTGTTAGGCCTATATTTAATACTAACATCTTTACGGGTTAGGGCAACTAACGGAATGGCTATCCTTGGAAAAATCCTAAATAAACCTTTGTAAAAAGCCTGCCAGTCTTAGAAGATTGCATATCTATGTAAGCGGCTTGGGCACTTCCCAATTCGTGATAGTTTCGATTTTTAGCGGGATCAACTTGGATATCATGCCCACTTATTATATACCTTAAAGGCTAAAACTTCTCTAAGTCAGAACTCATACGTAAAGAACTTTGCGTAAAGTTTTTCGCTCCTTAGAAATTTTAAAATATATCTAAGGTGTCTTTTAATTCCTTTATCTCCGTAAGTGCTAGGCGATAGGAAGACTTAGCTATAGGTGTTGATCTAAGCAGAATGTCGATCTGAATTCGACAACCTATCTGTCACACCCCAACCAATGGCGGAAACATAGGAGTGAGACGAAAATGAGATTGCAAGAGACTTCATAACGACTAATTGTGACAATATTCACTACTAGAAAATAGGTCTAATGCAACTTTTTAGAAGTAACATTTTTCAAATAAGTTGCATTTGATTCTAATGCAACTTCATTGAACATAAAGGTTGCATTAAAATATATAATGCAACTTTTTTTAAAAAAAAGTTACAATATTATATTGAATCTGTAACCTTTGTATTTGAAAGTTGCAAATTTTACAAAAAATGCAACCTTTTTCTTGAAATGTTGCATTATGAAAACTTAAATGCAATTTTTCTTTGAAAGGTTGCATTGTTAAACGATAAAGGCAACTCTTATTTTAAAATAATGCTCCTGACCAAAAGGTTTTATATAGAGAAATCCAATAAAAATGACAAAAAATATCTGAAGTCTAGTTTTATATATAGTATAGTAACATTTGATATTTAAACAACAATATTTTATTATTAAATCATATATCATCGCTGCATTGTTGAAAAAAAAGGTTGGTAGATCTCCTAAAAATGAAAAAAAAAAAAAATTGCAAACCTCATACTTAAACATGGGTGGGCAAAAGAAAACTAATTATAAAGAGTTACAAAGTAAAAAAAATATATATATATATATATATATATATATATATATATATATATATCAATTTATTTATATCAAATTGATTAAAATACTATAATATTACATGAAATTTTTTTTTATGATATATATCAAATTTTAATCTTAGTTAAATATATGATTCTCTTTTAGGTAATTTTCCAAAATATTCTTTCTTTTAAATTATTTTAATTTCCCTCCAAGTAGATTAAACTTTTTATAATTTTAGAATTAAAATTTTGGTTTCCCCCAAAAATTTTGATTTCCCTCCTTGTTTTCCAGTTTTCCCCCAAAATCTGATATCCACTACTAGGTCTTGTTACCCAAAAATTATCCTTCTTGTTTCCCCCTAAAATCTGATATCCAACCGCTAGGTCTTATTACCCAAAAATTCTCTACACAAGCACACAACTAGGGTCGCACAACTTTTCATCCCAAAGAAAACGAAGAAGAATGAAGTTCAGTGTAATCGTTCTGTACTCATCTTGACGAAACATTCTGTACTTTGGCGGGTTCTCCAATCCTCACCTCAAAATCGAATCATCATTTATCAGGCTTTGGGGGAGATCTAATCGATAAAAGGGCCTTGGATTCAGATTACATGTAAATCACTCACACCATCATTCATCGTTAAGATCTCGATTATTTTGTCCCACTTTTTATCGTATATCTTCAGTCATATTTGTTGAGTGTGAATCCACTAGAGCAAGTGGACATCAGAAAATCATTTCTGATCAAAACAGGAAAAGAAGATAAAGGGCTGAGATGATCCAGTCTTCTCTGAAACCCATTTTTTACGGATCATGTTTTGGGACATTCTTCTCATTCCTCAATCTTATATATATGAGATTGTTATGTATCTGTAAAATTGTACCAAGCTTAACTAATACAAATCCTCCTAGTTACCGAGAGTCGACGTAGGTCAGAACCAGACCGAACCACTATAAATCCTTGTGTTCTTCAACAGAAAAGTGTGTGTCTGTGAGTTCTGTGTTCGTGTGTGTATCCTGATCCTAACAACTGGTATCAGAGCTCAGGCTCTTGTTGTTAAAACGAACAGAAACCGAACAGAAACGAAGGTGTAGAAGAAGAAGATACCTGATAGTGCAGAAATCTGAACTAGGGTTCTGATTTGCATCGGTTTCAGCTGTCTCTTCACAGCAGCCGTTTTCTGTTCAGAACCAGTAGCCGTCGCCGCTGCCAGAACCGCCACCGCCGCTGCCAGAACCGCCGGCAGTTCCGCCGCCCCACCAGCCGCCACCCGTCAAGCTTTCAGCTCGATTCACCGCTGTTTAGGGTTCCGATTGAACCCAGCCTGCTCTTGTTTGACACACGAACAGGAGAGAAGAAGAAGTAGCTGACCAGTGAGATAGAACTAGGGTTCCGATTGAACCCAGTCTCTTGTTCATCGCAGGAAGAAGAAGAAAAGAGAGAGAAGACTCCTTTTTTATTCTTGTGGAATTGGGGAAGAAGGAGAAGCACGTGTTTTATTCTGGTGGAGAATTGAAGTTTTTAATTTGATCAGAAAGGCCCCTCATCTTTTATTTATGGTGGTGGAGAAATTAAAGTTCTCAATTTATCAGAAAAAGCCCCTCAACTTTTATTTTCTGGTGAAGAAAATTGATTTTCTCAATTTTATCAAGAAAGGTCCCTCAACTTTGAACAAGATCTCATTATCCATCAATACTTGTCCCTTGCCATTAAAGATTGAAACAGATAAGTTATTTGTTTATGATTATTGCTTTCGCTCGCATAAATTACCACTTAGCAGTACAAACCCGTTTGGTTAGTAGTAATTTGGTAAATTTTTTTTAATGGCATAAGATAGTAAAATCAAGATTGATAAGTTCGATGGAAGTGATTATGGATTTTGGAAAATGCAAATTGAAGATTTATTGTATCAGAAAAGTTTGCATTTGTTGGTGCACTGAATGTCTGCTGACTACGTCTTAATCGAGTCTTAGGTCTAGATAGGTTAGATTGGAGTTTAGAATTGAAAATGTGACTTAATGTTGTGATTCCGCTCGAAATGACATTTGTGTCATTTCAAGCTAAATCAGGATATTAGGTGATTCCACTCCAAATGACAAGATGGTGATTCAGCTCCAAATGACAAGATGGTGATTCAGCTCCAAATGACAAGATGGTGATTCCGCTCGAGTGAACATAGGGGTTCCGCTTGAACAGTTTCGAGCGGAATCAGGAGCACTATATATAGGTGATGTGTTCATTTCATTTCATTTATAATAGTTAGAGCGAAATCAGAGACGAGGTGCTGTCAAAATTCTGTTAGAATACATTGTAAAAAGCTTTGATTTCAACAATAGAAAAGAGATTAAGAGGAAACAAGTTGTTGTGACGTTGTTTACTTTGATTCCGCCTTAGTAATCAATGATGAACTGCCTTTATTGACTATTTAGAGTCACGCACACGGTCCTACAAGTGGTATCAGAGCTCAGGACAAGGAGTTCATACCATAGCAGCTTGATTCTACCGGATTTTCTCATTTCTACTCTCTTCTTATCATATTTTTCTGATTTGAACTAGTTCTAGCGGTTGAAATGGCCTGATTTTCACATATGTTGTGTAAAACATAGTATTAACAAACCCTACAAAGAATCAGATTAAAACTCGACTTAAAACTGGTAAAAATGACCTATAAACCTGATTCCGCTTGAAAGGTTCTTCGCAGATTCCACCTTAAAAGCTGATTCAGCTTGAGATTTTAATCTGATTCCGCTCGAAAAATTAAAGTCTGATTCAGCTCGAAAAATTAAAGTCTCGTTCCGCTTGAAAATTAAAGTCTGATTCCGCTTGAAAATTAAAGTCTGATTTAGCTCGAAAATTAAAGTCTGATTCAGCTCGAAAAATTAAAGTCTGATTCAGCTCGAAAAATTAAAGTCTGATTCCACTTCAAGTGATTTCGCTTGAAATTGCAGTTTTTCAAAAACTTAAAATTTTTCTAATTGTTTGCTGATTTTTCAGGTACGTTCAAGATGGATGATCTATTCATGAATCCGTTTAGTGATATGTATGCCTTTGCTGGAAACGGTGGAGATGATAATTTGAACGACACAATAAACAATACCAATGAGAACACGCCGAATCCAAAGAAAAGCATATCGGATGCTTTGGGTGTGGAGAGTACTTTCGGAACGTATAACAAACCCCCGAAGTTGATGGCTATCGAAGAGTACAGTCGGTGGGCCAAGAAGTTTGACGATTGGTTGGGAGCCTTTGCGTATACTAGTTGGAAAAGTCTAAAGAACGGATACAATGATGGACGAAAAAATGGTGAAGCTTTAACATCACCTGATGAAATAGAATCGTTTGTTGCTGAGCAAAAATGTATCGCGTTGTTGTTTCAATCTGTTCGAGAAGATATAATATCCTTGATCGAGTATGACAGTTCTAAAGATCTCTGGGAAAAGTTGAAAAATAAATGTTTGGGAAGTGCTGAAATAGTGAAAAACAAAAAGAAGTTGCTTAGAAAAGAATTTGATTTGTTTGGTTGTTTAAAGAATTAATCAGTTTGTAAAATGATTGAGAGGTTTGGGCATCTGAAGCTGGAACTGGCGAGACATGAAATTTTCTATTCTCAGGAAGAGCTAGTTGATAAATTGTTTGACTCGTTGCCAGATGAGATGGATTGGCAATACTATGCCTTGATGTTGAAGAATACGATCAAGTCTGATCAGCTCACAGTGGATTTGCTAATTGAGAGACTAGAGAGTCACGAGCTGGAGATAAAGAAAACTCACAAAGTCAATCACTGGACTTATCAACAGAATTTGGATTTGTATTATCCAAAAAGCATGATGCCAAAGAATAATTCTCCCAAAACAGCATTTTCTGCTGAGAATTCCAACACTTCAAGCAAAGAGAGTCAAAGCAGTGGATTTCACAGTGGTTATTCATCACATTCAAACCAGTCTGATGCAAAGAATTTATTCCAATGCAACATCGATGTAGACTTAAAGAACGCTCAAAACTTCAGTGAGGAATCGGCTAAGCAGCAGATGGTTTTCTTAGCGTCGGTGCTGGAATCATATGAAAGTCTTGTGGCAGGGAAGATTGGAAACACCAACTTGACGAAAGAAGACTACGATCAGATAGATCCTGAGGAGATGGAACTGATCGACATAAGGTGGTGTATGGCCAGTGCAGTTTGTCGGGCACAGCGTTTCATGGAGATAACCGGAAGAAAGTCTATTGGTGGACCATCTACCAAGTTGGGCTTTGACAAGTCCAAAGTGACATGCTTTAAGTGTAAACAGAAAGGTCACTTTAAGCGAGAATGTCGAAACACGTATGCTGATGAGTCTGAAAACCCGTTCAGAGAAGATTACTATAAGAAGGCGATTTATCATCAGAATAAATCAGAACCACCAAGGATGAAGCAGCTTGAGGATAACAAAGAGAAATCCAGAGCTCTTGCGGTGATTCATGACGATGAAGGTTTCCACTGGAGCGAGTTGTTACCTGAGGAGGATGCGGTTAGATATGCATTCATAGCAAAATCTGAACCTGTTCCTTGGAAAGACAACAGAACTGAAGAACAGAAGTATGGTTACAGAAAGTTGATAGCTCAAAACAAAATAATCAGATTATCAGGTATCTATCTTGAAGCAAAAAGAGCAAATAGATGGGATCCAGACAGAGAATGTTATCTTGATCCCGATGGAAACATTGCTATTGATCATAACACTCTTGATATGGAAACCATAATTAAAGAAATGAAAGAAGAAGATGATTACTGACAAAGAAAATGGTGGGGAAGCGGAGAAGAGAATGAAGAGAAAGAAAAAGAGAAAGAGAAAGAGAAGCCAAAGAAGGTTGATAATGGAATCATTGACACGACTCAAGAGTTGAATGCTGAAAACATGGGAAAAATGGCTGACAAGGTGCTGGCTGCTAAGGCACTTGAGGTAGATTCTAAATCCGTCTCTGAGTCTAAAAGCCAGGTCAGTTCAAACGCGTCAACAACTGAGTCAGGTAAGAAGTGGTGATGTTGACTGCAAAAATTGCATCAAAGAATGCAAAGTTTGTAGTACAAACACTTATCTCAAAGGTAAGAAGATTGATGATCTGACTGCTAGAGTCAGAAGTGTTGAGAATCAAATCCTTGATCGTGATAAAATGGTGAAAGCTTCAACTGACAGATTAAAAGAATTAACTAACAAAATTGAAAATGATAAAATTGATCAAGAAAAGGTTAGGAAAGAAAATGAGAGGTTAGTTCTTGAAAATCGTCAGCTTACTGAAAAATTTGAGAAGCTTAAAAGTACGATTAAAGACAATGATGAAAGAAACGGTAAAACATACAAAGAAAATTTTCACTTACAAAGTGTTTTGAGGATCAAAGAAGAATTAATCAACAAACAATTGGATGAGATTGCTAAGTTGAAGCTTCAGTTTGAAGAAGCTAAGATTGAAAATGAGCGTATCAATTTGAAATTGAACAGTTACAGCTCTGCAAGCTTTGTTTTGCAACACATTGTTCCCAAACCCATCGGGAAAAACAAAGCAGGCGAAGATGTATACTGTGATGGAACTAGGGTTGGGTTTCATCAAGTTCCACCACCAGTTCTAGACAATTATTCGAAAAAGCAATGTGGGTTGGTTAATCTTGAAGATGAAAATGAAGTGAAACTTCCTGATTCAATTGATGTTACATTTTCTTCTTCATCATCTGATGATAGTGTTCAGACAGAGATTGTTAAAAGCACAGCTGAAAGTGTTTTGATGTCTGAAAGTGATTCAGCTGAAGATGATGGATGTTTCTTGGACAAATACATTTCGAAACAAAAGTCCAAAAACAACTTAAATGATGAACCTACTCTTGTCATGTACAAGATGTCGGGATCTGATAAGTTGTATTCGGATTCTAAGTTTCCTTTGGAGAATGTAAATGTTTCAAAATTGACAAATGTGTTCAAAATGGTTGAAATTGATTTGTCTGAAGTAAAGAGTTTAAAACAAACAAAAAGGCAAATGAATTTTGAAAAAGATAAAGCTTACTACAAGAAACCTGTAGTTCCACCACGTTTTTATAACAACAATCGAAACAAATGGTCGGGTGGATATCAGGGTGGTAAGAACTATCAAAGAAAGAATTTTCAGAACAAAACTTTGCTGAGAAGAAAGTGTTTGTGAACAGTTCAAGTTCACTTTTTGATGAAGAGAAAAAGATTTTTTCGAAATCAAATGAAGAGTTCTTTGAAAAGAGGGCCTCACAACCTCAGTCTGAAGGCACAGGTCGGGTAGTTGATACTCGTACATGTTTTAGATGCAACAAAGTTGGTCACATTGCAAGAAATTGCACCAACTTCAAGCCTAAGACTGAAGTTGTTGCGAGTCAAAAGAAGAAGGCTGATGCAAAAGGAAAAGCTCCAATGGTTGTTGAGAAAGTTTTGAAAAATGAGAAAACAAAAGTCAAAATTGAACCTGTTAAGTATGTGGTAACTAAAAATGACAAATTCTATAAACGGGTTGCATCATCTCAACAAACATGGAAGCCAAAAGTGGTTGACAAGAAAGAAAGTTCATCTAAACCAAAGGTTTCAGAGAAAGAAAAACAATCGTCTTCTACCATTCCGGTAAAGATGAATGTTCCTTTGGATTATTATGAACAATTGGAGAAACAATCTTCTACTCAAACAGAGAAGAAGAATGTTCAAAAGAAAGATCAACCAACCGGTCAACTTAAGATAGATGAGTTTTTCTTATACAAAAAGGTTGAGGTTGGATCTGAGGAAAGCTTAAAGATGAATGATAAAAATTTTCCGCCACTTTACACTACAAAATCTCACATTAAAGTCCAGTTACTTGAGTCGAAAGAGGCTTGGGTAGCATCAAAATCTCACTAAAAAATTTGGACTTGCCGGAGCTTCCTAGTTGGTAATTGTGAAGCATGAATCGGCATCTTTATTGAATTGTGTTTTTAAATCAATTTGTGATATGTGCAGGAACTTCCGAGAGCTATTTCACTATGGATTATGGATAGTGGAGCGTCCCGACATACGACAGGGAAGACTGCATTGTTGTACGATGTTAGAAATATCAATGGTGGTTATGTGGGATTCGCAGGAAACCAATGTGGTAGAATTGTCGGTGAAGGAACGTTATCCAATGGGATTGTTACGTTTGAAAGAGTTAACTACATTGCTGAGCTGGAGAATAATCTGCTGAGTATCTCGCAGATTTGTGACAGGATGTATACCACTCACTTTACAGACAAAGAATGTTTGATCTTGAAACCAGGATTTGTTATCCCTGAAGAATGGATTATCATGAGGGCACCTAGATTGAATGATCTGTACGTGTTGGACATGAGTGTAGCTACTACAACCACGGGTCAGGCTCATTGTTTTATGTCTAAAGCAACGGAGAAAGAATCAAGATTGTGGCACCGAAGGATGGGTCATATACATCTTAGAAAAATGAATCACTTGGTGCATAATGATTTAGTTGTGGGTGTTCACATTAAAGGTTTTCATTTGGAAGGGGAGTGCATTAGTTGCATCAAAGGCAAGCAGAAGAAAAAGTCACACCCTAAAAAAAAGTCAATTTAGTTTCCAGACCGTTAGAGAGACTACATATGGATCTGTTTGGTCCAGTAAACGTCAAAAGTATTACAGGGGATCTCTACTGTCTTGTGGTTACTGATGATTATTCCATATTTTCGTGGCTATCATTCTTGAAGTCGAAAGATGAAATGTTTGATAGTTTGATGACGTTGTTCAGAAAGATTGAAAATCTGTACCAAAGGCGTATCAAAAGAATTAGAAGTGATAATGGTACTGAATTCAAGAACAACAAGATGGAAGAATATTGTGATGAAAGAGGTATATTGCATGAGTTTAGTGCTCTGTACACTCCGCAACAGAATGGAGTAGCTGAAAGAAAGAACAGGACACTAATCGAAACGGCCAGAACAATGCTTGCTGATTCAAAGCTACCGATAAATTTTTGGGCTGAAGCAATTTCCGCCGCATGCTATACGCTCAACCGGGTTCTCACTGGTAAGAAATTCAACAAAACATGCTTTGAGTTAATCAATAATCGCAAACCTAATCTGAAGTATCTTGAACCGTTTGGGTTACCCTGTACTGTTCTAGAGCCTTTTGGAAAGTTTGGTCCGAAGAGTATTGAAGGGATATTCATAGGTTATGCAAGTCCATTACGACGAGTCTTCGTTCCAAGTCTGAAGCGTATTATTGAAGCTCCAAATGTTGAATGTCAAGGTTTTACAATGCCGTCGCAGAATCCTGGAGATTCATGGCGTTTTAATTATGACAAGTTGTGGGATTCGTTTGACATGATGGAAGAACCAGAAGAAGAAGAAGATTTCTTTGACGAGTTGGATATTCTAAGAGAGTATGAAGAATCGCAGGAAAGGTTTCCAGCTGAGTATTCAAGAAGACCGCGACAAACTTCAAATGATGATGAAGCAGGTCCAAGCAATGCTGGTGAACATGATGATGTCCAACAAAATGAAGTTGCTCAAGATAATCAGATGGCACAGAATGATAATCAAGAATCTGAGAACATGCCAGTATTTGATCGTGGTTATTCAGATTCTGAGGGGGAGCAAATTCAGATTTCAAGTCAAACAAACCCAGTCAGTGAACAAGGTGCAAATCAGAATGTTACTAATCTGGAAGGCGATGTAGATGTTCCAGGCGAAGTGATGCCACGAACTCTTTCATACCATCCAGAGGAATTGATCATTGGAGAATTGCAAACAGGCGTCCTCACTCGAAGACAGCTTGATAAAGGGCTTACATGTTTTTATTCAAAAGTTGCTCCTTTACAAACTGAATTCTCATTGAGTTGTTTTATCTCACAGATTGAACCAAGGACTTACAAAGAGGCGCTTACTGAAGATTCTTGGGTCAATGCGATGCAGGAGGAATTGAGCCAATTTGAGAAGTTAGGTGTGTGGAAGTTAGTGGATTTGCCTGATGGTCAGAGGAAGATAAACACCAAGTGGGTGTTCAAGTGTAAGAGAGACGATAGAGGAGTTGTGGTTCGTAACAAAGCTCGACTCGTAGTCCAGGGTTTCAGTCAACAGGAGGGTATAGATTTTACCGAAGTATATGCTCCTGTAGCTCGACTAGAAGCGATCAGAATCTTCCTAGCATTTGCGTCTTGGAAAAACTTCAAAGTATATCAGCTAGATGTGAAATCGGCGTTTCTCTATGGGAAGGTAAAAGAGGAGGTATATGTCGGTCAGCCACCAGGCTTCACTGATCCAATCCACAAAAACAAGGTCTACTTGTTAGACAAAGCACTGTATGGTTTACACCAGGCCCCGAGAGCTTGGTACGAGACATTGTCTCAACACCTGCTAGCCAACAGTTTCATTCGTGGAAAAGTGGATGCCACTCTCTTCACCAAAGAGGTCGACGGTCATCTTCTGATTGTTCAGATATATGTGGACGACATCATATTTGGGTTAACAAATGAGAATCTATGCAAAGATTTTGAACAAGTAATGAAGCAGAAATTCGAAATGTCATCGATGGGTGAGATGAAATTCTTCTTTGGATTACAGGTTGATCAACTGCCTAAGGGAATTTTCATACATCAAACGAAGTACGTTCATGATATCTTGGAGAAATTTGGGATGTCAGGTTCTACTCCAGCCCCCACCCCATTAGCAACGAATCATGGGATAAACCCTGATCTCACCGGAGAGAAGGTAGATGAAACGATGTATCGTTCCATGATCGGATCGCTGATGTATTTGACAGCTTCAAGACCCTATATCATGTACCCAACCTGCCTCGCAGCAAGATTTCAATCTAACCCGAGAGCTTCGCATATGGTTATTGTGAAAAGGATATTACGCTACCTGAAAGGAACTCCATCATTGGGGTTGTGGTATCCAAGAGAAGGCGATTTCACGCTCGAAGGGTATTCCGATTCCGATTTCGAATGCTGCAAAGTTAATGCTAAATCAACAACAGCAGGGTGCCAGTTCTTTGGATCACGATTGGTCACCTGGCAATGCAAAAAGCAGACCTCTGTGGCTTTATCCACATGCGAAGCGGAGTATGTATCTGCTAGCAGTTGCTGCTCTCAGATCTTGTGGATCCAGCAACAGATGCGCGACTACGGTTTGCAATTTCTAAATACCCCTATCTTTGTTGATAATGAGGCAGCGATTAACATTACTAAAAATCCAGTACATCACGCTAAAACGAAACACATTGAAATTCGTCATCACTTCATTTGCGATTGTTTCGAGAAGAAGTTGATACGAATTGAGAAAATCCACACTGACGAACAAAAAGCTGATTTACATACCAAAGTATTTGATAAAACACGTTTTCAGTATTTGCTAAAACTGAATGGTATGAAGCTTTTATCGGTGTTGGAAGAGATTATTGGCATTGATGAAGGAGACATTGTAGATGATGTTGAGAAGCAATCTGCAATGGTTTGTCGATTTTTTACTTGTTTTGGTATTTAGGGGGAGGTATAGGGTAATATTTTCAGAAAATACAAAAACAATAAAAAATGACAAAAATACAAAAACATGAGATATTTTCAAAATCCAAAACAATAGAAAACCAGAAAAGAGCTTGTGTAAAAAGGGAAAATGATAGTACATCGGCTTGACAGTCAAGGTATGCTAAAGATATGGAATGTTTAAAAGAGGTTAAACAGTCTCGCTGATGATGTGCCGATAGGTTTTTACACATTTAGTAAGTTTGTTCGGGATATAAACCTAAATCTTTACTTACTTATTTCGTGGGGAACACTACTTGGATATATAGGTAACCCCTGAAATCTTGTTTGAAAGATTCCTCTTTCTGATATACTAGGTCTTTATACTCAGTGATATCTGGGGTATTATTCTAGGACTTCTGCTGAATGGAAGTTCTGACCTAGTCCTCGAATAATACTTTCCACATTGCTTGAAACATAGCATCACCCTCAGCAAATTGATGAAACAATAAAATTGATAGTCATTGCTGTTGAAACAAAAGATCCTCTAAAGGGGACACACCGAAAAGTCGAAGCCGTCATCTCTCTGCGTATACGGAAGTATCGACCTGAGCTCTCACGGCCCTCGCATATAACCCCTTACAGATATTATCTGTGGTATACTCACCTGTAAGACTGAATATTGGGATCTGGATACGGGAGTATATTCAAGAGGTGGGACACATGAATAAGTTTAAGTCTCTAAAACACTTAATCCGTATCCTGGACAGATTGAAAATTGTGTGAGAATTTAAGTGGATCAGTGTATCGACAATCTAAGCGAATTGTTTAATTCTGTGTATGTAATCAAAGCTTAACGTACTTGTGACTTGTCGAATAGCTGATATGATTCCCTAACACGCTCAACAAAAATATGTTTGTATATAGTTTACTTTCACTGCATTTTAGTTTCTGTATTTCATTTTCTAGAATAGAAACTTAATTAAAAATCCAAAAAGATTTTACACTTCTGCTTTATTTTTGACAAACCAAAGTGGAGAGTTGATCTTCAGATTCGAATTGAAGCAGATGCAGGAAGTTTCTGGGCTGGAGGATGTGTTTGAAGCTAAAATATGATAAGTGTGAGAAAGTTGGAAAGTTAAAGCAAGTTTATTAATTTGAAACTTGTAATTTTCAGAAAAAAAAATTGAACTGAATGTCAGTGTGATTTATCTCTGATCAACCAAGGTCATTAAGTTGGACTTGGTAGATAAATTGAGTAATCAGGGTCATTAATTTGGACATGAATACTTAAGTGGATTTCTAAACACTGATTAGTCTATCAATTGTGGTTGAATGGTAAGTTTGGATTGAAACTGTTCTTGTCATATATCTTATATTTGGGTAGAGTATATACAGGTAACAGGAATCCCCATGGCAATGAAAAAGACAAAAATTTGAACCAGAATTTAAGCCCTAGCTGATCGAGAGGGGGAGTCTGTGAAAGGGGGAGTCAGAATTCTGTATCAACAATCAAAGGGGAGATTGAAGATTAGAGTTTGAAGATAAAGATTGAAGAGAGTTTTTTCAATGACAAATTAATTTGGAAAGAGTCAAAGACTAAAGATTTGACGCACTGAATGTCTGCTGACTATGTCTTAATCGAGTCTTAGGTCTAGATAGGTTAGATTGGAGTTTAGAATTGAAAATGTGACTTAATGTTGTGATTCCGCTCGAAATGACATTTGTGTCATTTCAAGCTAAATCAGGATATTAGGTGATTCCACTCCAAATGACAAGATGGTGATTCAGCTCCAAATGACAAGATGGTGATTCCGCTCGAGTGAACATAGGGGTTCCGCTTGAACAGTTTCAAGCGGAATCAGGAGCACTATATACAGGTGATGTGTTCATTTCATTTATAATAGTTAGAGCGAAATCAGAGACGAGGTGCTGTCAAAATTCTGTCAGAATACATTGTAAAAAGATTTGATTTCAGCAATAGAAAAGAGATTAAGAGGAAACAAGTTGTATTGACGTTGTTTACTTTGATTCCGCCTTAGTAATCAATGATGAACTGCCTTTATTGACTATTTAGAGTCACGCACACGGTCCTACATTATTTGCCTATGTCAGGTGAACAACCAGATGACATGTATGATGAAGAATGGAAGTTGTTGGATAGACAAGCTTTGGGTGTGGTTAGGCTTTCTTTGGCAAAGAGTGTTGCTTACAACATTGTCAATGAAACAACCACATATGGTGTATTGAAAGCTTTGTCCAACATGTATGAAAAACCATCAGCTTCAAACAAAGTATTCCTCATCCGACACTAACACCAAGATGAAGGAAGGCATGTCGGTTACCGCTCACATAAACGAGCTTAACCCGATTATCACTCGTTTAGCCTCAGTTGAAATAAAGTTTGAAGATGAAGTTCAAGCACTACTCCTTTTATCATCATTGCCCGACAGTTGGTCAGGCACAGTCACAGATGTTAGTAGTGCATCCGGCACTACCAAACTCACTTTCGAGAGTATTCGTGACTTGATAGTAAATGAAGATATCAGACGGAGAAGCAATGGTGATGTCACACCCCCAAAATACCACGTGCGGAAACACCACGGGTCATGTGACGTACCAGGATCCAAGCCACCAATCACATTGAAACAATAATAAAACATTACCAAGTTTACGTTTATTAAATTAAGCAATCATAATTGTTTAACAAAAGTTATCAGATCCAGCGGAAGCACAAGACAAACATTGTTTAATGTATTCCCAAAAACAAATGTAATAATGTCTAGATAACATGCAGGCAATCTTCAACGACATGACCATGACCACTCCAACCATCCAGACAACAAGTTCCCATCCAAAGTACCTAATGACTTGCGAGCAAGTAACAAGTGTATCAGACAACGCTGGTGAGTTCACAGTTTTACGAAAACGTTGTTTACCAAGTAGTTGATCCAGTTTGTTAACAATTCTGAAAGTAATGGTGATAATATCTCGATACTGAACAAGACGGCTCTTGATGTATGTTTTGCCCGTTCCCCAGTGCTCCTATCAAAGCACTGGGCATGACTGGGTCATTAGTTCACACCCGTCCTCTCCGGTATGGGGTGAGGGTGCCAAACCTAAGTAGCGGTACCAACTAATACCCTGTTACCTCTCTGGTAACAAAAAGATGGGACTTAAGAGTGATAGGGTGAGAGTATTATCCAACATTCCAGTTTTAACCCAAAAGACTTATCCCTACCCGGGATACCCACTGACTGTCCCAACCACCGGGACGCATGCTCAAGAGTAGTGAACTCACCTTGGTTTGCTCGGTATGCTAAGTTACCACCCAGCTAATCAATCAACCCTACCGAGGTTATCAACAACAATTAGTTTCATGTTTTAACAGTTACGCCACGCATGTCAGAAATCACGTTCATTACAAGCACTACTGTGCATTAAATATTGTACACGCAGTTCATACATGTGTCCCTATTCCATATATAACCCACAATAGCCACCCAGCAGTTAACAAAATAGTCATACAACAGTTAACAGATGATTCCTCGGCAAAAGACCATCTGACGAAAGGTGCTAGGTTTCGTCGAGCTAAAGTGTGACGAAACATATCATGTTTCGTCGAGGTGAACCATGGCGAAACATATAATGTTTCGTCGATCTAACTATGGCGAAACTTATCATGTTTCGTCGAGATGCGGTATAACAAAAGCATATCTGTTTCATCGAGCAGTCTGTTACAAATTCACGTTTCCCTAGCACCCTAATCATCATCATCAGCGATTTTAACATGATCAACAACCAATCATCAAGTCTCCAGTTATCATTACACGCAACAAGGCATTAACAAATCAATTATGGGTATCGTTAATTTATCATTCCGACTGGATCGTTTACATCATGACAACAACCTTAATACGTAAACCCTAGTTTCTTATGCAACATACAGGCAACACTAGATCATCACAAAATATATCAATCCATATATACGTACATATCACGACCAATGTAGCTTGTACATGAAATCATGAATCAACTATCAAACATTTATCATAAGACATCATAGCACATAACCATAATCATCAACAAGTCATCCAGTAAAATGTTTATACACTAACCTTGATGTGGTATAGATCGGTGGTGCCTAGGGTTTGAGAATTTCGAATGAAGGGTGAGGGAATTACCGTCGCTAAATATAATAAAAGTCTAGGGTTTCAACTGATCGGTTGTGCGATAAATATATACACGTTCTAAAGGGGTGTGAGGATTGGGCCTCTCCTGGGTTTCGATAACGGCTGAGCTCGACGAAAGTCCACCTTTCGTCATGGTAATGATGACGAAACCTCAATGTTTCGTCAAGTATGGGTGGCGACGAAAGACATATGTTTCGTCGTGTGAGTATGACAAAACCCTATGTGATGTATGCCAAGCTTATACACTTAAACAGTCCATAAGTTCCTAAGTTTATTACCTCACCAAACTAGAGTACAGGACATCACACCAAACATAAATTAAAAATGAACAACTAGAGTACAATACATCACACAGAACATAAATTACACATAAAAAAGTTACAATGCAACTAATTATGAAGACACTTTGACAAGTAAAGACCTTGAAAACTCGAGTTGTCACATCATCCCCAACTTGAAAGAAATTTCATCCCGAAAATTTTCAAGTAATCCGAAACAGCAAGACATTAACTCAGGATGACTGTGGGTTTTCCGCGGGTACCACATCATCCCCAACTTGAATGGGAATTTCGTCCCGAAATTCGCCAGTTGCACTAGATTTAGATTTGCCAGGCTTTGTCTTGTCATCTGGGAATAAATGTGGGTACTTGAGCTTTATCTGATCCTCGCATTCCCACGTGAACTCTGGTCCACGTCTTGAGTTCCAACGAACTCTCACGATCGGGATACGGCTGTGTTTACGTACCTTAACTTCCCGATCCATAATCTCAATTGGTTCTTCGACAAACTGCAACTTGTCATCAATTTTTAACTTTTGAAACGGTACAACAAGTGTTTCATCGGACAAACACTTTTCAATTGTGACACATGGAACACATCATGCACGTTACCCAACTCCGCAGGTAACTCAAGTTTGTACGCCACTTTACCAACGCGTTCCAAAACTTTGAATGGGCCAACATAGCGTGGGTTGAGCTTGCCGTGTTTTCCAAAACGCACCATACCCTTCCAGGGTGAGACTTTCAACCTAACACGATCACCAACTGCGAATTTCAAAGGCTTTCTACTCTTATTAGCGTAGCTTTTCTGGCGATCGCGCGCTGCCGCCATACGGTTTCTTATCTGAACAATCTTTTCCAAGGTTTCAAGAACCAGTTCTGGACCTGTGACTTGGCTGTCACCTACCTCAGCCCAACAAAGAGGAGAACGGCACTTTCGCCCGTACAGTGCCTCGAATGGAGCTGCCTGAATACTAGTGTGGTAGCTGTTGTTGTAGGAGAACTCGATCAACGACAAATGTTTCTCCCAGCCCTTACCAAAATCAATCACACATGCTCGCAGCATGTCCACAAGTGTCTGGATGGTTCGCTCACTTTGACCATCTGTCTGTGGGTGATAAGCAGTACTCATGTCGAGACGCGAGCCGAACGATTTGTGCATCAACTGCCACAAATCCAAAATGAAACGCGGGTCACGGTCAGAGATAATAGAAGTTGGCACCCCGTGCCTAGAAACCACCTCTTTCAGATACACAGCAGCGAGTTGAGAGAACTTATCCATTTCCTTGATCGCAAGGAAGTGCGCAGATTTCGTGAGGCGATCAACGATCACACAAATGGTATCATTCCCGTTTTAAGTTCTTGGTAAACCAGTGACAAAATCCATAGCAATCTTTTCCACATGGGTATTTCTGGTTGCTGCAGCAGGCCTGAAGGTTTCTGATACTCTACCTTGACTTTCGCACAAGTCAAACATTTACTCACGTACGTCGCGATGTCAGCTTTCATCTTCGGCCACCAATACAAAACATTGAGGTCCTGATACATCTTATCTGATCCTGGATGAACAGAGTATCGAGACCTGTGCGCTTCATCCATCACAAGACCTCTAAGGTTGCCAAACAATGGAATCCAGATCCGTTCCATGCAGTAGAGAATACCATCAGATCTCTTCTCGAGTCGTTTCTCCATGCCCCGTAAATACTCAGCTTCATAGTTTTCCTCATTCAACGCTTCGGTCTGAGCCGAACAAATCTGGTCAGGCAGGTTAGAATGAATGGTAAGCTACAAGGCGCGAACACGTTTAAGTTTCGATTCCTTTCGACTGAGAGTGTCAGCTACAACGTTGGCCTTACCCGAATGATACTTGATTGCACAATCATAATCGTTTAAGAGTTCTATCCAGCGACGCTGTCGTATATTCAAATCCTTCTGGTCGAAGATATGCTGAAGGCTCCTGTGGTCGGTATAAATAGTGCATTTAGTACCATACAGGTAATGCCTCCAGATTTTGAGCACAAACACCGCCACTCCCAACTCTAAGTCATGCGTCGTGTAATTCTTCTCCTGAACCTTCAACTGTCGAGAAGCATAAGCTATCACTTTGTTGCGTTGCATCAGCACGCATCCAAGACCCTGAATAGAAGCATCACAATATACCACAAAATCTTCTGTACCTTCAAGTAGAGACAAAATCGGTGCACTGCAGAGTTTCTGTTTTAATAACTGGAAAGCCTCTTCTTGTTTCGTTCCCCAAGAATACACAACGCCTTTCTGTGTCAATTAGGTAAGAGGTTGAGCAATCTTCGAGAAGTCTTTAATAAATCTTCGATAATACCCAGCAAGACCAAGAAATTGTCGCACCTCCGAAGGATTCTTTAGTGCCGCGCAATTTCTAACAGTGTCAACCTTTACAGGATCCACGTGTATCCCCAATTCATTAACAATGTGTCCAAGGAAGTGTACCTCTCGAATCCAGAAGTCACACTTGGAAAACTTCGCGTAGAGTTGCTCCTTCCTCAGGAGTTCCAAAATAAGGCGTAAGTGCCGCTCGTGATCTTCCTTGCTCTTTGAGTAAATCAGAATGTCGTCGAAAAACACGATAACAAAGTCCTCAAGATACAGCTTGTACACACGGTTCATAAGATCCATGAAGACTGCTGGTGCGTTTGTTAGACCGAACGGCATAACCAAGAACTCATAATGCCCATATCACGTTCTAAAAGCCGTTTTAGGAACATCCTCCTCTTGGACTCTCACTTGATGATAGCCCAACCTTAGATCGATCTTCGAGTAAAAACTTGACCCTTGCAACTGGTCAAATAAGTCATCAATACGCGGTAAAGGGTAGAGGTTCTTGACTGTCACCTTGTTGAGCTCTCTATAATCAATACACATACGAAAAGATCCGTCCTTCTTCTTTACAAACAAAACCAGGGCTCCCCAAGGCGAAGAACTGGGTCGGATAAAACCTCTATCCAACAGTTCTTGGAGTTGATTCGATAGCTCTTGCAACTCTCCTGGTGCAAGACGATAAGGAGCACGGGCAATCGAAGCTGCTCCTGGCATAAGGTCAATCTGAAATTCCACCTGACGATATGGAGGTAAACCAGGTAACTCTTTAGGAAACTCACGAACAACTGGAAGATCCTCGATCTTCCTTTCTTCAGGTTGTGAATTGGTGACGAGTGCTAGAATAGCAGGGTAGCCCTTTCGTAGACACTTCTGGGCTTTCATAGCTGAGATGATGCTGACCATGGCACCACTACGATGGCCCTGAACCGACAAAGATTCCCCACTGGGGAGAGGGATACGCATGATTTTCTCTTTAAAGAGAATTTCCGTCTGATGCTTGGACAACCAATCCGTGCCAACGACCACGTCAAAACTTCCAAGAGTAATGGGGAGTAGGTCAATGTCAAACACTTGACCCATGAGGTCGAGTTTACAACCAAACAGAACATGAGAAACTTCTATTGATTTACCATCAGCTAATTCTACTACATGCTTATTTACAAGAGGTGTGGGAGTCAACCCTAACTGAAGACTGAACCCCAAAGACTCATAACTCCAATCGGCACCAGAGTCGAATAAAATAGAAGCAATCAGATTATTCACAGAAAACGTACCAGTCACAACATTGCCTTCGTTACGAGCTTCCCCAACTCCAATAGTGAACACTTTCCCATGCGAGCCATTTCCAGCATTGCCCCCATTTTTTTTGTTTCCGTTGTTGTGGTTCCCATTGTTGTTGCCACCAGCATTCTGATTTAGCTGAGGGAAGTTTCGCCTGATGTGACCCTCGGCTCCACATTGAAAACATCCCTTACGATTTCCACGGTTTTGCTGGTGTTGTTGCCTTTCCTGCTGCTGTGAATGTTGCTGTTGCGGGGTGTGCTGCTGCTGCTGACTCGGAAGTGAAACCCTACAATCCCTGGCCATATGCCCCACTTTGTTGCACCTGTGACATACTCGTGTACACTGTCCCTGATGGTGATAGTTGCACTTATTGCACTTTGGTAGTTTCCCCGCGTAAGAACCCTGACCCGAACTGTTGCCCTGGCTTTGATTAACAGAGGACTGACTGAAGCTACGATTGCTGTTATTGTCTGGCCGCTTCAATGACTGATTCGAGTTCGTCACCTTATCTACATCATTCCATTTCCGCTTGCTATCAGTAGCGGGCGTAGTAGCTGTGGTTGCAGCAGCAGTAGTGGCAGAAACGCGCGGTGGTAACGAACCACTCTCCACCTCCTGATCGGTGATCTTGTGAGCTAAATGGACAATCTAAGGTAAGTTGTTGAGGTTCACTGCAGTAACCAAACCCTTGACCCATGGAGCTAATCCCTTGATGAACAGTTCTATTCTCCGGTGCGGAGGTAGGGACAAGTTCGGACACATGATAGCCAACTCATGAGACCGTTTCACGTATGCCTCAATCTCGGATCCCACCATCTTCAGATCATAATACTCATTCTCTAGTTTCTGAATCTCATCGCGAGGACAATACTCCTCCCTTATCAACTCCTTAAAATCATCCCAAGTAGTGGCATTTGCCACCTCGATGCCCAACATCTGAACCTGGGCATTCCACCATGTCAGGGTACCATCCTCGAGTGTGCCCGTAGCATACTTCACTCTGTCCCCAGCAGGTTAGTTACACATTACAAACACCGATTCTGCCTTCTCAAACCATCGCAGGAGTCCTACAGCCCCTTCAGTTCCACTGAAGGTCTATGGCTTACAATCCATGAACATCTTGAACGTACAAGCAGGTGGATTGTTTTGGTTTTGTGCTTACTGACCTAATGGATGAAAGAAAACACATTACAGGGGTAAGAGTTGTGTACGCGACACAAGAACAAAAGGTAATTGGCACATATCGTACCAGCTTGGTAGGCTGCCAAAGCCTCAGCCACACGTGTGTTAATCAAGTTGGTCAGCTCAGCCTGGGTCATCGCAATGTGACCAAGTTCGTGACCTCGTCCGCTCATGATTCTATATAAGAGAAGGGAACAAGTTTAAGAATCGAGTCAAGGTAGGAGTCAAACCTCACGTTGACATCTACAAACTACAAAGTTTACACCAAACAATAGGGCAGAACCCTTCTCGCACCCGTTAAGCCTCATTGGGACTTACATGCACCTCATGTTATTATTATGTGTGCACCCATAATAATAAGGCAATTTGCATGCTCATCTCAGTGCTTCTTAGCTTGTGCTCAAAGTTTCCCACACATTCAAATAGTAAAATGAAGGGCATCACAGAATTCATAGTCACTAGAGTCGAAAGGTAGTGCCACACTATCTAGCCCTACTAAGACATGCAGCACAGGTAATCACATCAAGGTACCAGATATGTTGTTTCATGCAAGTCATATGTGTGTAACTACTAAGCAAGTAATGCATGAAGTAAACAGAAGACGAACCTTGCAATCTGGAGCTGAGTGTCATGGTTGATTCTCGAAGTTGTTCGGTTATAGTCTGGTTTTATAAAAACGTTTTAAAACCTAGTTCACTATAACCAGTGGCTCTGATACCAAACTGTCACACCCCCAAAATACCACGTGCGGAAACACCGCGGGTCATGTGACGTACCAGGATCCAAGCCACCAATCACATTGAACCAATAATAAAACATTACCAAGTTTACGTTTATTAAATTAAGCAATCATAATGGTTTAACAAAAGTTATCAGATCCAGCGGAAGCACAAGACAAACATTGTTTAATGTATTCCCAAAAACAAATGTAATAATGTTTAGATAACATGCAGGCAATCTTCAACGACATGACCATGACCACTCCAGCCATCCAGACAGCAAGTTCCCATCCAAAGTACCTAACGACCTGCGAGCATGTAACAAGTGTATCAGACAACGCTGGTGAGTTCACAGTTTTATGAAAACGTTGTTTACCAAGTAGTTAATCCAGTTTGTTAACAATTCCGAAAGTAATGTTGATAATATCTCGATACTGAACAAGACGGCTCCTGATGTATGTTTTGCCCGTTCCCCAGTGCTCCTATCAAAGCACTGGGCATGACTGGGTCATTAGTTCACACCCGTCCTCTCCGGTACGGGGTGAGGGTACCAAACCT
Source organism: Helianthus tuberosus (assembly GCA_030545235.1). Taxonomy (NCBI): domain Eukaryota; kingdom Viridiplantae; phylum Streptophyta; class Magnoliopsida; order Asterales; family Asteraceae; genus Helianthus; species Helianthus tuberosus. The sequence continues at coordinate 26,614 of JARYGA010006068.1, forward strand.
AAGTAGCGCTACCAACTAATACCCCGTTACCTCTCCGGTACCAAAAAGATGGGACTTAAGAGTGATACGGTGAGAGTATTATCCAACATTCCAGTTTTAACCCGAAAGACTTATCCCTCCCCGGGTATACCCACTGACTGTCCCAACCACTGGGACGCATGCTCAAGAGTAGTGAACTCACCTTGGCTTGCTCGGTATGCTAAGTTACCACCCAGCTAATCAATCAACCCTACCGAGGTTACCAACAACAATTAGTTTCACGTTTTAACAGTTTCGCCACGCATGTCAGAAATCACGTTCATTACAAGCACTACTGTGCATTAAATATTGTACACGCAGTTCATACATGTGTCCCTATTCCATATATAACCCACAATAGCCACCCAGCAGTTAACAGAATAGTCATACAACAGTTAACAGATGATTCCTCGGCGAAAGACCATCCGACGAAAGGTCCTAGGTTTCGTCAAGCTAAAGTGTGACGAAACATATCATGTTTCGACGAGGTGAACCATGGCGAAACATATCATGTTTCGTCGATCTAACTATGGCGAAACTAATCATGTTTCGTCGAGATGCGGTATAAAAAAGCCTATCTGTTTCGTCGAGCAGTCAGTTACAAATTCACGTTTCCCTAGCACCCTAATCATCATCATCAGCGATTTTAACATGATCAACAACCAATCATCAAGTCTCCAGTTATCATTACACGCAACAAGGCATTAACAATTCAATTATGGGTATCGTTAATTTATCATTCCGACTGGATCGTTTACATCATGACAACAACCTTAATACGTAAACCCTAGTTTCTTATGCAACATACATGCAACACTAGATCATCACAAAATATAGATGAATCCATATATACGTACATATCACGACCAATGTAGCTTGTACATGAAATCATGAATCAACTATCAAACATTTATCATGCAATCATCAGATTCACACTATTGTTAACCCTCCCTAATCCATACGACATCATAGCACAGAACCATAATCATCAACAATTCATCCAGTAAAATGTTTATACACTAACCTTGATGTGTTATAGATCGGTGGTGCCTAGGGTTTGAGAATTTCGAATGAAGGGTGAGGGAATTGCCGTAGCTAAGTATAAGAAAAGTCTAGGGTTTAAACTGATCGGTTGTGCGACAAATATATACACGTTCTAAAAGGGTCTGAGGATTGGGCCTCTCCTGGGTTTCGATAACGGCTGGGCTCGACGAAAGTCCACCTTTCGTCATGGTAATGATGACGAAACCTCAATGTCTCGTCAAGTATGGGTGGCGACGAAAGACATATATTTCTTCGTGTGAGTATGACAAAACCCTATGTGATGTATGCCAAGCTTATAAAGTTAAACAATCCATAAGTTCCTAAGTTTATTACCTCACCAAACTAGAGTATAGGACATCACACCAAACATAAATTAAACATGAACAACTAGAGTACAATACATCACACCGAACATAAATTACACATAAACAAGTTACAATGCAACTAATTATGAAGACACTTTGACAAGTAAAGACCTTGAAAACTCGGGTTGTCACAGGTGAGACTTCTAATTCTAGTTCTTTATTACATACAGAAAGTAGAGGATGAAGAAATGAAAGAGGACATAGTCGAGGCAGGTCCAAGTCCAGAAGAAGGGGACAGTCAAAGAACAGAAAAGACGTTGAATGTTGGAATTGCAAAGAAATGGTCACTATAGAAGCCAATGTACAAAACCCGCTTCAAAGAAAGAAGTAAACAGTGTATCCTTGGAAGAATTAGGTGATGTTCTCATCTGTTCTCTTGAAGATTCAGTTGAATCTTGGATTATGGATTCAGGTGCTTCTTTCCATGCTATCTCATGCCCTGATATGGTCAAGAATCTACGAACAGGTAACTTTGGTAAAGTTCGTTTAGCAGATGATCAAATGCTTGATATCACAGGTATTGGAGATGTAGACTTGAAGACCTCATTAGGAACTATATGGACATTGAAAAATGTCAGGGTTATTCCTAATTTGAGGAGAAAGTTGATTTCAGTTGGTAAACTGGATGATGAAGGGTTTAATGTTCACTTTGGGGGTGGACAATGGAAAGTGATCAAAGGCAATTTAGTGATTGCCAAAGGAAAGAAGCAAGGTACTCTATACATGGCAGAAGTTTCTGCTGAAGGTGTTCATGCAATGACCACCGGTCCGAGTCCATCAAATTTATGGCACAACCGACTCGGACACATGAGCGAAAAGGTATTGAAGATGTTGGCTCAGAAAGGTAAGTTTCCAGACTTGAAGAAAGTGGAAACTGAATTCTGTGAATCTTGTGTTCTTGGAAAACAAAAGAGGGTTACTTTTGTGAAGACAGGGAGGACACCGAAAGCTCAGTAGTTAGAGCTTGTTCACTCAGATGTATATGGACCAACCTCAGTTTTATCTCTAGGAGGCTCAAGATATTATGTTACTTTCATCGATGATTCAACACGCAAGGTATGTGTATATTTTCTTAAGCATAAATCTGTCGTATTTGATGCTTTTAAGATATGGAAATCTGCTGTTGAAAATGAAACTAACTTGAAGGTAAAGTGCTTAAAGTCTGATAATGGTGGTGAATACATAAGCAAGCAGTTCACTGACTATTGCGCCAAGGAAGGGATAAAAATGATCAGGATAGTTCTCGAAACTCCTCAGCAGAATGGTGTAGCTGAGAGAATGAATAGAACTCTAAATGAGAGGGCTAAAAGCATGAGGCTAAATGCCGGGATGCCCAAGACATTCTGGGCCGATGCAGTTAGCACTGCAGCCTACTTGATCAACCGTTCACCAACCGGTCCCTTAGATTTCAAGTTGCCTGAAGAAATGTGGTAAGGAAAGGAGGTAAGTCTCGAACATTTACGAGTCTTTGGTTGTAGTGCTTACGATTTGTTAGAAGCTGGTGACAGGGATAAGTTAGACTCAAAATCCAAGAAGTGCACATTCATTGGTTATGGGTCAGAACAAATGGGTTACAGGCTTTGGGATAATGAAGGCAGAAAAGTAATCAGAAGCAAGAATGTCGTCTTCAATGAAAACGAATTGTATAAAGACAAAAACACCAAAGGACCAGAAGTTCAGAAAGACTATGTTGAATTTGAAAGTGGTGAAACAAGAAAAGAAGCTTCAGTCGACATTCCAAAAAATGGGAATGAGTTAATCTGCAGAAGAAGAAGAAGAAGAAGAAGAGGTCGCTCCTCAAATTCTAGAATCCCCAGAAACTCCTCAGTTTCAACCAAGAAGATCCTCCAGAGTCATTAGACCACCAGACAGATATTCACCATCCGTCAATTACATACTTTTGACAGAAAATGGTGAACCCAGTGTTACTCAAAAGCCATGGGGTTGAAAGATTCATTGCAGTGGGAGTTAGCAATGAAAGATGAGATGAAGTCGCTTGAGAAGAACAAGACCTCGCACTTAACAAAGCTTCCAGCTAGGAAGAAGGCTCTTCAGAACAAGTGGGTTTTCAGGGTCAAAGATGAACATGATGGTACCAAATGGTACAAAGCAAGATTAGTGGTCAAGGGATTTCAGCAGAAAGAGGGAATTGATTTCAATGAAATATTTTCTTCAGTGGTGAAGATGACTACTATCAGGCTTGTTCTCAGTATTGTAGCAGCAGAAGGTTTGCATCTAGAGCAGCTAGATGTCAAGACAGCTTTTCTACATGGTGACCTAGAAGAAGATATCTACATGACACAACCAGAAGGTTTTCAGGTTAAAGGAAAAGAAAACTTGGTGTGTAAGTTGAAGAAGAGTTTGTATGGTCTGAAACAAGCGCCCATACAATGGTATTTGAAGTTTGATAACTTCATCGGGAGACTCGGATACAAGAGATGTGAGAATGACCATTGTTGTTACATCAAGAGGTTTAAGGGTTCTTATATCATTCTATTACTATATGTGGATGATATGTTGATTGCAGGTTCAGACATGACAGAGATCAAGAAGCTGAAGAAGCAGATGTCTGAAGAGTTTGAGATGAAAGACTTGGGAGCTGCAAACCAAATACTCGGGATGAGTATTTTCAGAAACAAAGAAGATGGTTCTTTGACACTCTCTCAAGAGAAATACATTGAGAAAGTGTTAGAAAGATTCAGCCTTAAAGATGCCAAGATTCGAAGCACACCTTTGGGAAGTCACTTTAAGCTTTCTAAAGTTCAGTCACCCAGATCAGATGAAGACAAAGCAGAAATGGCTAAATTTCTGTATGCATCGGCAGTTGGTAGCCTCATGTATGCAATGGTATGCACGAGACCAGATATAGCTCATGCAGTGAGAGTTGTTAGCCGGTTTATGTCCAATCCAGGGAGAGAACATTGGGAAGCAGTTAAATGGCTGCTAAGATATTTGAAGGGGACTTCAAAAGTGGCATTAAAGTTTAAGGGAAAAGAGGTTATTCTGAAGGGTTTTGCAGATGCTGACCTTGGTGGTTGTAAAGAATCTTACAAAAGCTCCACCGGTTATGTCTTTATAGTGGGAGGCACTGCAGTAAGCTGGATGTCCAGACTGCAGAAAAGGGTTGCCCTTTCAACCACAGAAGCAGAGTATATGGCAGTTGCTAAAGCAAGCAAAAAGCATATATGGTTGAAGAATTTTCTCAAAGAGCTCGGCAAGGAACAAGTTGATTGTGCACTATTCTGTGACAATCAAAGTGCAATTCATCTTGCAAAGAATCCTGTCTTCCATTCGAAGACAAAGCACATACAGCTGAGATATCACTTCATCAGAGAGCAAGTTAGTGAAGGCACTCTAAAGTTGAAGAAGATCAAAGGAAGTGAAAATCCATCTGATATGTTGACTAAGGTTGTCACCTTAGAGAAGTTGAAGCTTTGCATAGCTTCAACTGGCCTTCAAGATAATTGAAGAGGAGGCCAGGTAACTAGGAATGTGTGAAGATCAAAGTTTTTACAGAGATACTGATGCACAGTTGAAGCACATGTGAAGATTATTCCATGGCTTCAAGTGGGAGATTGTTGAGTGTGAATCCACTAGAGCAAGTGGACATCAGAAAATCATTTCTGATCAAAACAGGATAAGAAGGTAAAGGGCTGAGATGATCCAGTCTTCTCTGAAACCCATTTTTTACGGATCATGTTTTTTGACATTCTTCTCATTTCTCAATCTTATATATATGAGATTGTTATGTATCTGTAAAATTGTACCAAGCTTAACTAATACAAATCCTCCTAGTTACCGAGAGTGGACGTAGGTCAGAACCAGACCGAACCACTATAAATCTTTGTGTTCTTCAACAGAAAAGTGTGTGTGTGTGAGTTCTGTGTTCGTGTGTGTATCCTGATCCTAACAAGATTTCTATTATTGGTTTCAGAATTTCTTAGTTTACAGATTACACTAATTTAGATAGTTTGCAATGTTGCTATTTTAAGGAGACAATGTAGAAGAGTTCACTGCTATACGTTATTAGGGTTTTTAGAAGGTACGTGTAATGCTCTCTACTTTAATGAAGATCTACAATAAAAGTATGATTTTTTTGTGTTACCATGTATAAGAATCTAGGCCCAATTTTATTGCAGGGTCAAATGAAATTATGCAGGACAATTGATAGACCGAACAAATTTTGGCAAGGCTGGAGATGTTGTTTGAACATTGCAATACAGCTTGGGGGAAATGATTCAAATCACACGGGATATTCACGTTGACCCCAAAGAAGCCACTTGACTTTTGCAACAATAAGGCTGGTGAACAAATGGGTATACAAGTTCCAATTGAGAAGTTTTTTTCTTTTTCATTTTCTCTTAAGCTTTTTTACTTTGATTTATTTTTAGCTTTTTAAATCTTTTCTTTGCTAGGTTAGTTTAATTATTCGCAAAGGTAGTTTAATTATTTTTTTTAGAGATGACTAACCAAACATACAGGTAGTTTTTGAGATGACTATTAAAAAACTCCAGACACAATTTTGAGCACACATTCAGGTAGTTTTTGAGATGACTAACCAAACATACAAACTATGCCAAGTACAAATGAAAATGATAATGATATTAGTATTTTTTTTATCAAATGCAGACTTGGTAAAGTCATGTTATCTAATATGATGTTTGAACATAGTGAGTTGAATCATATTCTTTGTCTTTTACTATGAATTCCAACTTATGTTTCATATCTTCAGTTCTTGTAAATGGCTATCTTTTGGTGCTTTCTGAAGTAGTCTATCTTCGATTCTATTTGAAACATAATGTTTCTCTATAGTTAACTCTCTTACAACTGAACAACTAGATTACAAACCATCAACCAGGGTAACCTTTATAAATAGGGGTTAAACAGGTCGTTTTGGGTTGACCCGAGTTCATTGTGTATCCGGGCTAGGGTTGAAATCTTTGATATGAATATAAATATGGGCCATGTTTGGGTTTCATTTGCTAACCCGCTAACGCGACACTATTAACAGCCATATGCAAAAGGAGATGTGGATTTTTTTTATGGTGCCCAGTTTTTTTAATCAGTTGCTTTAAAAGTGCAGATTTCACACTGGGTCATCGTGGTTTGCTTGGTGTAGAAAAGGTATCACACATTAATCCTTGGTTTTGATGGAAGTTAATGGTTGGTGAGATTTCTCCATGACCCCAAAGATTATCCATAATACTAGTGTTAGTAAAAGACCATCCCCCATTATTTAGTTTTGTTCCTGATGTGAGATATATATTTGGAAGAAAGTAGGGGTACAAAAAAGCTGAATCGAGCCTGAGGTCTACCAGACTTGAGCTCGAGCTTGATTAACTTATGAGAGCTCGAGCTCGACTCGGTTGGAGCTTTGTTTTCAAAATTTGAGCTTGGCACGTTGGTAGTATCTCAAGTCCGAGCTCGGCTTGTTTATTATCTATTTATTAATTATATTAAATAAAAATATTATAAATAATACACTCGTTTAGGCTCTCGAGCTCGATAAGTGAGCTCGGGCTGGGACTCGTTTACTAAACAAGCCTATTTTCAGGTTCACGCTTGACTCGTAAACAAGTTTAAATAAGCTCGGCTTAAGGGGTAAGTGTTATTAAAAGTTAAATTAGAACTAATATTACACTAAGGCTAAACGATCCTGACAAGCTCGGGCTCGATAAATAAACGAGCTTTATTCTAGGCTCAAGCTTGGTTTAGGCTTGACTCGTTTCGAGATTTTTTTAGCCAATCTCGAGCAGCTCTTAAGTTGCTCAGCTTGTTTGCATCCCTAAAAAGGTATCATGCATTGGTAATAGATTATTTTCACACAGGTTTCTAATGTTTGGACTTGTTAGTTGTTGATCTTGTGTGCACCTTTAAGTCCGGTGTGTGTGGGTGTGTACATATACATCGTGTCCTTTTTTCGACATCTCAATCATGGTGGATTGCACTCATGAAATCATATCGGCTGAGTTCTTCTCTTACTCAATTAATTTTCTATTTCTGAAGGCATACTATTTCTATACTAGCATACTATTTCTATACTAGTTGTCAAGCATCATATTTTAGTTAACTTTTTTTTATTATCAGCTCCTAAGCTAAAAGAGCTGATGCAGTGTTGTGTTGTGTTGACCATGAAGATGAAATTACTAAATTGGACTTTGGCACCACAACCTGGAATTGCATTCGGAGTTGTGGCGGACACATAAATTGTTTGTTGGGGGTGCTAATGAGGTGTTCAACCATATTTTCAAGTGGTGCGGTCAGGTTTTTTGCCTAAAATATACACTAAATATTTCTTTTCAAGGGGTGCGGCTGCCCACCCTGGCCAAAGGCTAGGTCCGCCCATGGTTTTGCATGTACAGTTTTCACACTTTGAAGGTACATTTTCTAACACTTAACTAAATATTTTAAGTCTTTATGCAGAATGGTCTCTCTTTTTATGTTGATTGTGATTATAAACCTGAAATCTGTATGATCTGGATTAGGGTCTTTGTTATTATTCAGCTATTCCAGATGTCATGTATTTATAGGGTGCTTTCACATCATACATGATCCTGGAGGGGGCTGATGGAATCATTCAAATCAAATGTTGAAGTTGAGAAAACCCGTTGTTGGAAATGTGCAAAGATATTAAAGAGGGTCATCAAAGATAAAAAGCGGAGCTCGAATCCATGCGAAAAGATATTGACTGTCAGTGACAACATGAAAGTTATAACGCGGAAGGTTATGACACAACTACTAGTTAGAGATCGAGACGAGTAGAATATTTTCATTTTTCTAAATTATTGTAATTGACACTTCGTGCTACTATATTGTAATTTGAATTTGGACAAACATGTTAAAGTAGATCATTTGGCTATCAATGATACTTTTGTTATTATTTCTTTGGCGTAATTTAGATTAAATGCTTATTAATTAATAGCAATAAAATTTATGTTGTAAAGTTGCATTTGGGTTTAAAATATGTTGCATTAATTTTAGAAAAAGGTTGCATTTTTGTAACTGAACTATAATAAAAGTTGCATTTGATAACTAAAAAAGTTGCAATCAAAGTAAAAAAAAAAGTTGCATTAGAATATATAAAGGTTGCAACTAAAAAGGTTACATTTTAATAGTAAATGCAACACTTTCAAAAAAGGTTACATTAGGTCTTAAAAAAGTTGCATTAGGTCTAATGCAACTGCTTCTAACGCAGCTCTCGATAAAAGGTTGCATTAGCCCTAATGCAACCTTTTTAAGACCTAATGCAACATTTTATCGGGGTTGCATTAGCTTAATTTTCTTGTAGTGATTTAAGAAATTATATTTCATTCATACTAAAATGGAAAATACATTGTTTTGGAAAGAAAAGTACAACAAATTGCAAATGATCATAACAGCATGAAACAATACATAAGTTTAAAATCTAGGTGTGTTTCTAATCCACCTTAAGTACGTTTCTTCATTCATCATCAACTAGTTTCCTGCAACATGTATTAAGATAAAGATCAACAAAAGTTGGCGAGTATACAAGTTTGAATATATATAGCATAATTGTGAATTAAAGTTGTCTCATATCCAACTTGGTAAATTGTATACATTGTTCGTTATCATACTAGCATGTGTTAACTATAAGTCAATCCAAAGTGTACCGCAATCGTGCATACCATTGTCGCTGAAATGACAAGGACGTAAAATAGTTTACTTAACAATACTACAAGAATATGGGCGGTGCATTAATCTTATAGCGATATAATTGTTAAGGGAGACTTGTAAAGTTAATGAGCATATAGAACACAAGAATGAGTATAGCATGTAATAACAAGAATATAACAAGTATCATGTTTTTTTTTATGGAAAGCGTATGTATGTAAACGAGTTTAATCGTGAGTAAGTGAAATTGGAATATAGTGTACATGTTGCACCCAAAGTGTGTAAAACGGTAAAATGGGATCGAGTATACTCACGATTTTGCGTAGAAATCCTACGTACGTGAGTTGACGCATAAGGGAGTGGAGAACACCGAAGTTACCCTACATTGGGGAA
>JARYGA010006069.1:0-41054 GCA_030545235.1 Helianthus tuberosus
AGAATTACGCCGTTTGACTTCTGTTGACCGTTTTGGGGAAGACGATGAACAGTAGCATGGTCACCACCGCCGCCGCCGGAACCACCACCATCAACGTCGTCATCATCGTCATCATCTGGGGAAGGCAGCCCCACCGTCGCCGGTTCTCTCTCCCGCCTCGTTATCTCTCTCTCTCTCTCCGACTTTATCCCTCTCTCGTCTGATATGATGATGGCAGGGCTGTGGTGGTGGTGGCAGGGCTGTGGTGGCGGTGGCGGTGGTGGTGGTGGCAGCGAAGTGGTGGTGGTGGTGGCAGGGCTGTGGTGGCGGTGGTGGTGGCAGCGGAGTGGTGGTGGTGGCAGGGCTGTGGTGGCGGTGGTGGCGGTGGTGGTGGCAGCGGAGTGGTGGTGGTGGCAGGGCTAGTGGTGGTGGTGTTTAATATTTACTTAAATGGTCCTTTATGTTACAAATTTACACAATCAGTCCTTATTTACTAACTGACTTAACTGGGTTATGATTTTTGGACTGAAATGGCACCTTTCCAGAACGTGGGGGACGAAAATGGCGCATTTTTGAAAAATGGACTGAAATGGCCAAAGTGACCAAACCACAGGGACGAAAATGGCAGTTAACTCTATTTTTTTTAAACTACATAAACATACATAATAATTATCAAAATAAAAAACAATCATTTTTCGTCGTCTTCGTCTGTTTCGAACCCAGGAATCGTTGAAACATGATCCACCAAATCAGATCGAAGGTTGTGATGTATATCCCTTGACTTGATCAAAAATTCATTTGCCGCTTTATCTTCGTCTGTTACGTTACCTGGTTGGGGGTCATCGTCATCATAGTAGGTAACGACCGCTCTACCTTCATCCTCCAAAATCATGTTGTGAAGAATGATACATGTGTACATCACGTTTCCAATCTGATCCTTGTCCCATAGTCGACAAGGCATTGCCAATATTCGCCACCTTTTCTTCAAAACACCGAATGCTCACTCGACGTCTTTACGTGCAGCCATCTGGACCCTGTTAAACTTTAATCTCTTTGGATCTGTGGTACCGTGTTTTGTGAACGATTTTACGAAAACCCCCCACTCTGGGTAAATCCCATCAACTAGGTAGTACCCATACACATACTCAACCCCGTTTACAAAGAAAGTTCCTTTGGGTCCTATACCATTTACCCGATCATTGAAAAGGGGCGAGTGGTTTATGATGGTAATATCATTATGTGAACCTGGCATACCGAAGAACGCATGCCAAATCCAAAGATCTTGGGACGCAACCGCTTCAAGCATGATGGCTGGACTCCCGTGAAATCCACTCGTATGAGCGCCTTGCCATTGGGTAGGACAAAGTTCCCAAGCCCATTTCATACAATCTAAACTACCTAGCATCCTGGGTAGCCCATGATAATCTGCGTGATGTTCCAATAATTGTTGCATGTCACTGAACGAGGGCTTTCTCAAATATCTTTTCCTATAAAGTTCTAGAATACACGAACAAAAGTTGTGAAGACTTTCTCTAGCTACACGTTCAGACATTTTTAAATAGTCATCCATAATGTCCGAACTATTGCCGTACGCTAATTGCCTAAGTGCGGCCGTGACCTTTTGCCACGTACTAAATCCTAATTGCCCGACTACATCGGGTTTTTGTTGGAAATAAACATACTTCTCCTCAAGATCTCTAGATATCCTTAAAAATAAGTTTCTACTCATACGAAAACGACGCCTAAACATTTTTTCATCATACTTTGGTTCCGCTGAGAAGTAATCGCTTACCAACAAATCGTTAGCGGTGAGCCGTTCACGAGCGATGTACCTTCTCCTGCGTTTAGGCTGTTGAGTCTCTTCCTCCTCCTCTTCGTTTTCCACGATAGCTTTCACCGCCGTCGCGATCGTTTGTAGAAATATTTCCGCACCATCGTCAGATGATGATGACGATTCAATATAACTTGAAGAACTCATGGCAAGATTGTGTTTTATGTGTTTGATATTGTGTGAGAAAAATGATAAATATGGTAAGGTATTTATAAAGGAATTTTTTTTTTTTTTTAAATAGCACCCAACGGCTAGTTTGGTTTGGCCATTCACAGCCCGCCATGTCACCTTGCTAGACCCGCCCCAAGCCCGGCTTGAAACCCAAGCTCCAAAGGCCACGCCCCAACTCAAGCCCACCCGGGATGGTGGTTTGAACGTTTTCCCCCAACCCACGCCCAAACCCCCGCCCCATACCCCACGGTCTTATATTTTAGATAAGAATTAAGTATTAATTCAAGGACACGACTTTCCCTGCTCAACCCTTGATGTTGTTTGACCGATTTATTTTTATAAGTAAATTATAAAATATATAATGATAATAAGGGGTGCTTTTGGATAAGTCTCACTTTTTTAATATTAATATATTACAATTAGTTAATTAGTGTGGAAAATAGGCCCATAAGCTAGCATTTCTGGTTAACATGGCCCTAACTTTGGTTACTCAAGTTGTACAATTCTTTGGAAAGTTTCAGGTATTACGAACAAACCCCTATCACCGCCGAGTTGTTTTTTAGAAAGCGAGTTTTATTAGTTATCTGTTTAGATATAAAAATGGAACGAGGCTCCTGTTAAGGTTATCTCGTGTTTCCTCAGTTACCGGAACATACTGATAGACTGGTTTAAAGTTGTCGGGTTATGGATTTCATTCGACCATCCCTAGTTTTGAAACTAGTAAATAATATGTTACAACAAAATTGGTTTAATGCCATATTTTCATTATTATCTTTTCATAACATTTTAGTTTGTGGTTTCCTTGCTTAAACTCAGGATTCTGGATCTTACACTGAGGTGAATAACTTCCAAATTCATAATGTTACCAAATAACAAAGCATTTGTTCCTTTACTATTGCTACTCGCACGCCCTTTCTAGTCGTGATCCCGTTAAGGGCTCACAAAGACATAAGTACTTGGTAACAATCGTCAGTCACACTACTTTGCGGGACTACCCAACCCCTAATTATTAACTTTTCTTAACTTTTACTCCCCAAGCGGATGTGGTATTCAGGAATGTGCTTAACATTTGCAACTAGGTCTAGATGAAGTCCGACCCATTGGATTGGATCTAATACAGTTCACATCCTCTCCTATATAAAAGGGCCATCCTTTATTTTTTGGACCGTCAACAAATTCTTTCCTCCTACTCCTCTCTCTTAACCCAATTATTATTTTGAACAAAATTTCTATATTTTCCAGGATAAATGTATCACATCCTCCATAATTTGAATTCCTAACTTTTTGGTTATGAAGTAAACCACTTAACTCTCTCTTTCACCACGATTTTCAAAATTTAAACTCTCAACCTTTTGATTGTGAATTGTCTCTCTCACACTCAATATATAATATACACCTAGTGACTTAATCATAAGAGAGTGATCCTGGGGCTACGGCCTCATGACCTTTGCTAATGGGTTTCCTTCATGTGCTAACCACATCTCAAGCTTGGTTATAAGTTGTGATGTGACAGTTATTCAGAAATGGGCTTAATATATTAGTAGATCTAGTTTATATGACTCCACACGTGCCTCTGATATATATTTTTTAAACGGCAAATTTGAATCACTGACGGCCGACTGGAGTATCATTGTGCCATCAACGGAACCACCCGATCATATTAATCTCCACTAGGCATAATACTTATATACCAATTCAGGAGGAAACCCAATAAATATAGGAAAACCCTTTGTGGGAATCGAACCCAGAACCTATTGATTCTAAAGCCTTATCACACCCCTAAGATGCCACTAGGCTATAAAGCCATAAGCACGTGCCCCTGATGACAGTGACCCGCTTTTATTTATATGACTCCACAGGTGCCCCTGATAATAGTGACCCGCTTTTATAAGTTGTAATTATTAAAGTTATGATAGAAAGACTAAAAGTTATAATAACTTTAAGAATATTAAAGTTATGATAGAAAGACTAGTCGAAAGCCAAATCCCTTTGTAATGCTCTCTTCAATGATTGCTTCACATCACGTTGAATATAAACATCACACATATGCAATAATTCAAGAAAATTAGTCAACAATTAAGAAAACTAAACAAAAAGCCTTAATTTTCCTTTTGATGGAAAATATAATACAATACGAAACATCACATTCAATATACATGGATAGAAACTTTTTTGGATCTTTTAGATTCAACTTTGATACACAACTGCAATTTTAAAATATTCTTTAATGTTGCTATCATAAAAGAGTGGTTGACTATATAAGTATGGTAAAGTTATTCTACAAAGGCTTCTAATTGTAAGAAGTGTAAGAAGGATTTATAGAGTGACAAGTGTCCAATAACCTAAAACTAAACCCACTACTTCACCACCAAAAACCTAAACACCCACCCCCACCACCACCAAAAAACCTAAACCCCCCACCCCCACCCCCCCAACCCCGACAAAAAAAAAAAAAAAACTATACCTCACCAAAAAAACTAACCCCCCACCCCCCAAAAACCTAATAAAAAACAAAAAAAAAACTATACATCACAAAAAAAAAAACCTAACCCCCACCCCCCAAAAACAAAAAAAAATCTAAAAAAAACTAAACACCCACCCCCACCCCCCACCACCACCCAAAACCCAAAACCCAAAACCCCCACCCCCTCCGCAAAAAAAAAAAAAAAAAAAAAAAAAATGGGGGGGGGGGTAGGTTTTTGGTGGTGGTGGTGGATGTTTAAGGGTTTTTTTTTTTTTTTTTTGTAGTGGGGTTTTTTTGTGTATTGGGTTTTTTTAGGTTATTGGACACTTGTCACTCTATAAATCATTCTTACACTTCTTACAATTAGGATCCTTTGTATATGATTCTAATCCTATATAACTATACTAGGTGTAGTACCCGTGTAACCACACGGGTAGGTTTAGTAATGATCGAAATCAAATACTAAAAAACAGATTATAATATATCATTTAAATTTTGGGCTTTATTTCTATATCTTTATAAAATAATGTTGAAGACAGTATGTGTGACCACACATGTAGTTTTAATAACCATCGAAATAGATTATAATACATCATTTAAATTGTTTGTATTTAGTTCATGTTTGATATAGAAATTAGCTAACTAACTCAAAATTTCTTGTCTAAACTGAAAGCATGACCTAATTTTATATTGTCTAATAATTAAAGCCTGACCTAATTCAAATAACCAAATGTTATTAAACAGTTCAATAAAGCCCCTTATATTTGATCCAATTAAGCTTACTAATGAATTAGATTTTGTAGACCCGTTAAAACCCTTCTATCAAATATGGATTAGATTTGTTAAAGACATGTATGAAATGTCCTTAATACCCTTATCCCTTAATATTCCTTAATACCATTATCCCTTAATACCCGTAACATAGGCAGATTTACATCAGATTATAATATATCATTTAAATTTTGGTAGTTCTATTTATACTATATTAGACCATGTTTTATAGATAAGTATTATTTTAGTTTAATCTTTTCTAATTAATTTATATATAATCCTCCTAATAAATATTATTTAGTTTAATTTCTTATGGATAATTATTTTTTAGTTTAATCTCCTTGTCATCATCACACTTCTCCAAAAATGCAACTTGACTGTTATAAGTTGTATGAAATGACTAACATCATCACCGATCATTATCATCATCACACTTCTCCAAAAATCTCCAAATATCTCTCTCAACTCTCAACAGTCAACACAGATCTTCATCATCTTCATCCATCTTCATCTTGAAAACAGAGGTTTGAATCATCATCTTATCTATATATATTTTTTATATTTGTGATGTTTTTGTAAAAAACAGAGGGTTGATTTGGGTATTTTGTTTCAGTTTTTGATAATGATAATCTGAATGCCGCATGATGATGATGATGATAATCAGTTTTTTGTGAATGTTTTTTTGAAAAAACAGAGGGTTGATTTGGGTATTTAGGTTTCAGTTTTTGATAATGATAATCTGAATGCCGCATGATGATGATGATAATCAGTTATTTGTGAATCAGTTTTTGATAATCAGTTTTTTATAATCAGTTCTTTGATAATCAGTTTTTGATAATCAGTTCTTTGATAATCTGAATGCCGTATGATGATGATAATCACTTATTTGTGAATGGGTTGATTTGGGTATTTTGCTTTCAGTTTTTCAGGTTTGTTTGTTCTGTTTTGGTTCTGTTTTGTTCTGTTCTGTTTGTTTGTTTTGTTTTTGTTCTGCTTTGTTATGTTTGTTTGTTTTGTTTGTTTTGCTTTGAAAAAACAGAGGGTTGATTTGTTTTGCTTTGTTCAGGTTTGTTTGTGATGTTTTTTGTGAAAATTTTGTACAGAATGGCTGTGGATGTAAAGATACGCAAAACACCAACTACGAAGGCGAGAACACTTGACAACCTCCTAGAAGATAGTACGGTGCACATAAGGAAGTGATTGATCAAAACGATCAATTGCATATGAATGAATACAACCCCAGTGGTAGATATGTAATTAGCGAGCTCTGGAATTTCAAGGAAAATCTAAGAGCTACACTGGCGTTATATTCATTCATATGAATGAATATAACCCAAGTGGCAGATATGTAATTAGCTACACTGCGGTTATATTCATTCATATCTGCTACATTCCGAAGTGCACCATCAGTAAAGATCCACAATTGCTTGTGGTGGTATGACGTTTTGTCTCTGTATTGTATGTTACAGTCTTTTGTTATCTAGTCTGTAAGTTCCATCAAGTCTACGAAGTTGGTATGACGTTTTGTCTCTGTATTGTATGTATTAAAACTTTACATTTAATATACAATTTAGGCTTTAATAATTTGTTATAATTTTTTATAAAAAATATTAACAATGCCAATACAACTTTCATCAACAACTCTCCTTAAATATCAGGTTATGTGAATGATATGAGAGAACCAACTGGATCAACTTTTTCTGTAATAAGCAACTCTTCTGGAAGATGTCCTCCTTTCATCAGTTACAATAGATAAATCAACATTCAATGAATGATTAATAGTTATAAGAAAACTCTATAGAGAATACAGTTTGTAATATTTGTTAATGGGCTGCTCTCAATGTTATGATTTGATGATTCAAGTTGTGTGACCATTGAAGATACAAACAATGATAGATTGGTGAATTATACTTAGTGTTGTTAAAAAACTGTTTTGAAAACATTTTTGGCTTAAAACATTGGTTTCAAACACTGTCCTTAAATCAACAGTAGTTTCAAACAGTGTTAACCCAAAAATGGTTTCAAAACATATCATTAACAACACTATTTTAACCGAACAGTGACAAACTAAACTACTGCTTCTTCCTTCAATTGTTGCATGTCAAGCACTGATGTTTGACATTCAGTGGTTTCCTCAAAGTTGATCAGTCCTTGAGTGGGCACTACTTTAATCAACAGCAGTACTTATATAGCATCAGTAGATTGAACCAGCAGTGTTTAATCCTTAACAGTCTTCAGGGCTTCATCAGCAGTTTGAAGGACAGCAACTGTTGTATAGAGACAGTGGATAGAGGACATCAGATGTTATAAACACTTTCAAGGGGAAAGCCTGGTGTAAACTACTGCTTATGATGAATGATTAATAGTAATAAGAAAACTCTATACACCATACAGTTACTGAATTTAGGCACAAGTTATCAAATCCACCTGAGAAGGTTTCCACGACAGAGCCAAAAAATATCATTAACAACACTATTTTAGCCGAACAGTGGTTTCAAACACTGCTAACCTTAACCACTGATTCTATACAATATAAGTGACAAACTAAACTACTGCTTCTTCCTTCCATTGTTGCATGTCAAGCACTGATGTTTGACATTCAGTGGTTTCCTCAAAGTTGATCAGTCCTTGAGTGGGCACTACTTTAATCAACAGCAGTACTTAGATAGTATCAGTAGATTGAACCAGCAGTGTTTAATCCTTAACAGTCTTCAGGGCTTCATCAGCAGTTTGAAGGACAGCAACTGTTGTATAGAGACAGTGGATAGAGGACATCAGATGTTATAAACACTTTCAAGGGGAAAGCCTGGTGTAAACTACTGCTTATGATGAATGATTAATAGTAATAAGAAAACTCTATACACCATACAGTTACTGAATTTAGGCACAAGTTATCAAATCCACCTGAGAAGGTTTCCACGACAGCGCCAAAAAATATCATTAACAACACTATTTTAACCGAACTGTGGTTTCAAACACTGCTAACCTTAACCACTGATTCTATACAATATAAGTGACAAACTAAACTACTGCTTCTTCCTTCCATTGTTGCATGTCAAGCACTGATGTTTGACACCCAGTGGTTTCTTCAAAGTTGATCAGTCCTTAAGTGGGCAGTACTTTAATCAACAGCAGTACTTAAATAGCATCAGTAGATTGAACCACCAGTGTTTAATCCTTAACAGTCTTCAGGACTTCATCAGCCGTTTGAAGGATAGCAACTGTTGTATAGAGACAGGGGATAGAGGACATCAGATGTTATAAACACTTTCAAGGGGAAAGCCTGGTGTAAACTACTGCTTATGATAAATCCACTGTTGTGAACCAGTTTTGGCTTTAATTATCTGTTCCTCTGATAGGGTTCAATCCCAATACTCTTTAGATTATTTTTCAGTACTGTAAAACTTATCAAAGTTTGAATTTTCTTAATTCATTCAATAATTAACCATAGTATTACAAAATTATGATTTTGAAAAATAATAAAAATTAAAAATTAAACATTACAATTAACACTTCCTAGAATATCTCGTTCTCTCGCCTTCTTCCATCCAATTTCATTTTTTGTTTTAATTTGCAGATCAGCTAGCATATCATAGGTCTTCTGATCCTGTTTCAGCAAATTTGTGATAAACTCTTCCGCTTTTTCTTTAAATTCTGTTGGAGTAGAAGAGGCAACTTCATCCAGCAGTGCAATGCTACTCCAGGTTTGCTTATAATATTTATCACTAACCATACCAACTTTTTTGTTGAGTTCTTCAGCGTTTCTCTGTTCTTGGAGTGACCATGTTGAAAATTCGATTTTAAGATCAGTAGTATCCGACCAGTGGTAGAAGGTTTTCCTTGCCATTTAGGAAGAATGTGAGTGTTTTTGGACGGTTTGCTTTAGGATGAACGTTTTTTTTTTAAAATTGAAGTGTTGATGTTTTCAAGTAAACTAATAATGATCCTTTATAGTGTTTAAAATGTTTGATAGAATAACTGAAGAGACGTTTCCTAATTATGATAACCTTTTTTTGAAGGTTTCAATTTTGTTCTTTGGTTTTCTAGATATTTAATTTTACTTGTTTTCCCATGAAAACTCATTTTTCAAAGGTTTTGCATTAAAATGTTTGATAGGATGACTGAACAGGCATCTCCCATATACACATTTTTTACTGTTAAATCATTAAATGTACATGGTTTTTAAGTATAAATGTTTATTTAATGATTGCATTTAAATCTGACCTTTGGCCTGTTTACATATATTCTATATAATAGCATTGCTAATAAAAAGTTTTTTCATCAAAACAGATTCATTCAGTGAAACAGAAGAACAACTATTATTATTTTGCCTTAATTCTTATAAATATACTAAAATGGAGTCATATACTTCTGCAAAATCTGACGATTTCAAGCAACGTTTTATTAAACAAATCGAAGACCAAGTTTTGGCTGATAGGTATACTCTTCAAGAGTTGAAGAGGTGTTTTAACGGTCTGGAAGTTGGTCTGCTGACAAGAGACCAGGTTTCGAGGGACTTGAGGGCGATGCCGACTACTTCCGTTCGTGACCTGTGTGTTGCGAGTAATATAGAATGTGGAGAAAGAGACCTGGAGTTCATGAGAAAGATCAATGAGATACATCGAGAGGTTCAGCGCTCCATGGAGTTGAAGTTAAAGTTTCTTGATTCTTGTTATTAGAGTTAGACGTGTCTGATTAGTTTTCTTTTTTGTATGTAATTGCTACTTTGTTAATACTTCATATTTTAATCGTATTAATTTGTCAGCAGTTTTTACATTCCACTGCTTCATTCCAAGCAGGGCTTTGCTCTTTAGCAGCACTTGAGTTAGGACAGTAGATTAAGTAGCAGCACCTTGTCTTCAGCAGTTGTTGTACACAAGCAGTATTTAATGGACAGTAGTTGTAGTATACAAACAATGGATGAGGGCCATCAGATGTTATAACCACTTTCAAGGGGATAGTCTAATGCAAACAACGGCTTATGATGAATCCACTGATGTGAACCAGTTTTGGCTCTTATTATCTGTTCCTCTGATAGGGTTCAATCCCAACAAAAGAGGCGTGTACAAAAGAGGCGCATCAAATTCAGATTATAATATATCATTTAAATTGTGGTCTTTAGTTCTATATCTTTATAAAATAATGTTAAATACAGTATGTATTAGTATTATAATAACCATAATGATAAAATTTTTTGTCTATGTAAACTATCATGTGAACAAATATTTGATGAATTGACATTCGCACAAACTTTCATTAAAAGCAGTCTTATTTGGCCCAAACAAAACTTGTTCTTAGTTAAGTGTAACAAACGGATTTTCTTTAGTGGATAAGATCAAAATACATCTAACATTCTATAAAAAAAACATCATTAACAACATATCTCAATGGTTAATAAAAATATTATGATATTGAAAAATAAGATGGTGGTACCTCTTCTTCTAATTTGAAAACTTTAATATTGAAATGCTGATGAAATTGTTCTTTTGCATAATTAATATAAAACTGCTATATTAGCCATAACATAAGAGCAAATACACCCCAAATAGAACAAAAGCAACAAACAAACTACACAGAAGCCTATACAAAATCCAAGTTTTACAAAATTGTTCCAGCTATCTAATGTGAGATCCGCAATTTTTCTCCTTTTAACCATCCACCGGTATGATTTCATTCTGCCTTTATACTTTCCAGGAGATGTGTTGATGTATCCATATACTTTAGTTCAAAAACCCTCTCGTCTCGGTTCTTCCAATAAAGCTCTAGAAACATTTCATAAATTCAGCCAATTTCACTACATACAAATAGAAAAAAACGTAAATGGAAATAACTACATTGATATGAAACCACCAAATCACAAAACCACTTTATTACCCTTCGCTTCCACACTTTCAACACATCCAAACACTTTCAACACACATCCAAACAGTGGTTTCAACCACTGTTTTAACCCAACAATGGTTTCAAACCTCCGTTTTAACCGAACAGTAGTTTCAAGCAGTGGTTTGAACAAATATTATTTCAATTTTTAAACTCAACTAAAACAAATTAATAACGTTAAAAATTATGATCATTAATATACCTTCATGATGATAGCATACGCATGATTTTTCTTTGCGTTGTGGCATTCATCAAATATTAACACCTTGATAATATCCAACGTTAAGAATCTATGCCTCAATGCATTCCTTAAAATGTCAGGGGTTATGACCAATAGCTGTAAGAATGATGTATAACATATACGTGTGTTCAGTTTAAATTGAAAAATAAAAACTACATGATACAACAAAGGTAAAGAGTAGCACAATAAAAGTTTATTACTCAAGACTGCATTTGTCTGCCTCAGGGGTACTTTACGTATTTGATCATTAGTCAAAATTCTGATGAGATTGTATGCGGTCAACAAAAAAGTCAAATGTTGACTTGTCATACCTGATTCTGATATCGTTGTTTCTTCCAATCAGCAGCATTCCAAAAATCAACACCTTTTTCACCCCAATACTCCTCCACTTTCAAATCAAGGTGCTTTCTCACATACTCCGCTTGCAAATAATACAGACAAAGCTTCCATTAGTATGCTTTAACCACATGTTGAAAACATGTTCAAGAAACAATTAAGTCAACCGACATACCTGTTTGACCAATACAACAGTGGGTACCAACTACCAAGAACACAGCAATACACGGGGAGGGTTTTTTCAGCAGATAAGCGTAGTGACATAAAAGCATAATCGCGATCAATGTCTTGCCTAATCCCGTCTCCAAGAACACTATAGTGTTCTCCTTAATTGCCTGAGCTAATGCTTCTATCTGATAACTGCTATATTAGCCATAACATAAGAACAAATACACCCCAAATAGAACAAAAACAACAAACAAACTACAGAGAAGCCTATACAAAATCCTAGTTTTACAAAATTGTTCCAGCTATCTAAGGTGAGATCCACAATTTTTCTTCTTTTAACCATCCACCGGTATGATTTCATTCTGCCTTTATACTTTCCAGGAGATGTGTTGATGTATCCATATACTTTAGTTCAAAAACCCTCTCGTCTCGGTTCTTCCAATAAAGCTCTAAAAACATTTCATAAATTCAGCCAATTTCACTACATACAAATAGAAAAAAACGTAAATGGAAAGAACTACATTGATATGAAACCACCAAATCACAAAACCACTTTATTACCCTTCGCTTCCACACTTTCAACACATCCAAACACTTTCAACACACATCCAAACAGTGGTTCCAACCACTGTTTTAACCCAACAATGGTTTCAAACCTCCCTTTTAACCGAACAGTAGTTTCAAGCAGTGGTTTGAACAAAACAGTGGTTTGAACCACCGTTTTAACCCCAACAGTGGTTTCAACCACCGTTTTAACCCAACACTGGTTTCAACCACCGTTTTAACCCAACAGTGGTTTCAACCACTATTTTCTACACAAAACACTGTTTAACCCAACAGTCGTTTGAAACATCTGTTTTATATTCTAACATCTGTTCACAACAAACAGAGGTTTCAAACATAAAACAGACCTTTGCCAAATACATGTTTCACAACAAACTTAATTTATACTATCTATTACCTAAACCGCTTTTCTGAACCACAAGTGATGATTGAATAAGGATCCAACATTCCATTCAGATTAGCACCAATAAGATTCTTCGCTGCTAACAGTTCCATTGAGATTAGCATAAGGATCCAACATTCCATTCGATTCGATTAAACCAAAACTCGTCCGATGAAACAGGTGCCCACTTCATCTATCCATCTCTACGCAAAATTCAATCCCTAAACTAAATAATAAAAATGAAGATGTTATCATCCCATGAAATTAATTTGAACCAAGAATATGTGAGAGCACATACCTTGGTTTACCAAAACTTTTGGTTCACATTAATAAACTTAATTAAAAATCAAAATCCGTTCAATCAGTCGATTATTAGGCACAAATTATCACAAGTTCAAATCATAAACATAAAGCACAATCGGTTTAACAATTGTGAATACAATAAATAATTTTATTTCAACCCGCAAACCTTTGCAAAACTCACCTACATCAACAACTACTGCTGCTGAATCAACAACTGCTGTTGCTGAACCTCACAAATTCAATCTTCATATTCTTGAACCTCACAAATTCAGTCATTTTGGTTTAACAATGGTGAATACAATAATTAATATAATTTCAATCAGTCGATTATTAACTGAACCTCACAAATTCAATCTTCATATTCATGCATCAACAACTACTGCTGCTGAATTTGCCGTTGATTCGGCTGCAACACAACTGGAGCTAGAAACCCAATTGTCTCTTTCTTCTCTATTCATTGTGAAGTTGCAAAACATTTATATTTTCAGAGGGTCACACTCAGATTAGGAGGTCGGTGACATTGTCAAGGGTTGTCAGGAAATGCTATCACTTTGCATTTTCTGACAACCTCGACAACGTCACCGACCCCTCCAAGTTTTCCACCAAAACACTCTCACTGGTTGCTTCTTCAACAAAGTTACATACAGCCTCAAAAACTTGGATTTCTTACAGTTACATCGCTTGCAAGCCTCCACCTCTCCAGCAGTTTCCGCTCTACGCCTATAAAATTCAACCAAAACGTTAATAACCATTACGCTTAGCATATTGAAACGTTATACACTGACACTATAATGATCTATATATCTATATATAAAACTGAAACTCATACCTGAAAGTCTTTCTTCTTGCCACCAGACCTTTCTCCGATAACGTTGTCATCAATTCTAACTTCACCTTTATAAGCAAGAACATATCTTCCTTTATAATAACTAATAACTAATAACTCTTAAGTTGGTTCTCATACCTGAAACTCTTTCTTCTTCTACCACAGATACATACTGATGACACGGAAATCCCCATTACCTAAATTAACAATCAACTTGTTACTCACAACCATAGTAATTAGTAATTTCAATAAAAAAACTCGTTCATCACCATTTGTAAGATCGGGGTATTCATATTTTTTAACTTTGTATAAGATTATACTGCACAAATATCATCTCATAAAACTCTGCCAAACACAAATGCTTTTTAACATAGTGAAATTAGCTCATAATACTCTGCCAAACATAAATGCTTTTTATCCCCTAGGTTATTAATGATATATGTTTGTTTATGGGCTCATAATCTACACATCGAGGGTCAGGTAACGATTAACAACAGGTCATACAAATACAATAATATTCAAATCGATGGTAAAGATGATGAATAAACAGTACATGAGGGTCAAGATTCGGTGTAATATTCAACTACCTGTGCCCTGATGACTCTAAAAACCCTAATATGGTTCCAGTAAATAAAAAGTAAGAAATCGAAAGAAAAGGCAAGAAAACCAAGATTGAATGTTACCAAAGAGATGGAATTGTACCTTTGTGATGAAGATTTCGTAAGGCTGAAGGACGGCAGACAGAATTAGGGCAGAAGATTTCGATATGAAGAAGAAATTGAAATAATTCTAGATTCTTGCCAAAGAAGAAAGATTTATCTTTCAAAAGAGGGGCCTGCTACTGTGAACCGAATGATTTATCTTTCAAAAGACTGTGAATTTTAGAGAGAGAGAGAGAGAGTTGAGAGAGAAATTGATTAGAGAGAGAAATTGATTAGAGAGGGTAATTGATTGAAGAAGATGATAGGTTATATATCTGGAGCCATAATTTTGAATTTTGAATTTGGAGCCATAATTTTGATTTTGAATCATCAGTGGTTGATTTTGAATCATCAGTTCGTGACTTTTGGAGTTGGTCAGTGGTTTGGATGATCATCAGTGTTTGCCCTTTTGCCCATTTAGATACTGATTATATATTTTAGATAGATTATTAATTAATAGATATGATTACTTTTTACAGTGCATTAATTGCTGATTTCTTCTCCCCAGGCAATTTCAAACTTCCCTCCTAAAGAAATCTCTTATTTACTAATAATAAAATCTGATTATATATTTTAGAAAGATTTATACATA
The DNA here is from genome assembly GCA_030545235.1 of Helianthus tuberosus. Lineage (NCBI taxonomy): Eukaryota > Viridiplantae > Streptophyta > Magnoliopsida > Asterales > Asteraceae > Helianthus > Helianthus tuberosus. Next base: position 15,210 of record JARYGA010006069.1, read on the forward strand.
TCTAAATATTGAAAAAGGAATTATGACATCAGCGATTACATGTGGCATACCTTAGAAATTGACACATAGGCAGTTTTACATCAGCTCATAATCTCTTATCATAGATAGTATAGATTTATTTACCATGTGATTCTTATTTTTTATATATATAAAATTGCTTATCGTCGAAAAGGAAAAAGAAAGCAAATTAAACATGCGTGATTACTGTGAAAGTTATTTTTTTTTGGGGGGGGGGGGTGTTAATAGGTTATTGAACAACTTGTAATTTAAAATCAATGGCCGCAAAATTACATCCATCATTATACAAATTAGGGATATACACCCTAATTACAGTTGGTATTTGGTATTGACTATTGAGAGTGCGTTACGAAACCTAGAGTTCGTAAAATTTGTGTTAACATCACTAAAACTCTGAATTGGTGGTCATGTTAAATTTACTGTCAAATTTTTTTGAAATTGTCATGATAAGTGTTCAGTTAATATTTGACGTTATTGTGTTAGCCCCAAGTTCTGGCTTGAGGTGATACTGACACAAACGCTTGGTTTTAGATAAACCGGTCTTTAAATTTTTTATGTAGCAAATTAAAGGGGAAAATTTCATAGAATAGTAACCAAGTTTTAAAAGTGTTCTAATTAGGTCACTGGTGTCGTTTTTGTCACAATTAGATAACTTAACATTCAAATCGAGTCATGTCTTTTTTTCCACGTGTCAAGAAAAAAATAGAGCATAAGATGTTGTGGTCGAATTATAATAATATATGAAATTATATTTATTAAAAATAAAAACCATTTAATTACATTAAAAATAAAAAAAACAAGTTACGATCCACGTCATCACTCGACGCTAGCATCAAATAAAAGAGAAAAAAGAAACAAAAATTCACATCACCACAGTTACCTATGAAATGGATGAAAAAACCCTTAATTTTAATGAAGAATGAATGTTGAGTGACCTGATTGAAACACTTTTGAAACTTGAGTTCAAGACACATTGAAAACAAAATAGAGAGAAAAAGGATACAACTACCAGTCATATATTAAATAAATTATATTTATAAAATGATCATTATTGAAAAAGCTTGGAATTGTCGATGTAAAGGTTTTGTATTGAGGAAACAAAGAAAAATAGGAAAAGGAAGTGGGCTGCTTTGTGGAGGCCTAAATAAACAAACCTAAGTAACTAACAGGCTAACAGGCCCAGGGCCCTGATTGTGGACTGTGTTGTTGGGTCAAGGGAAACACATGGACACAAATCGAGTGAGCCTCATGAACTGGTTTTCAACCTGACCTGATCCCAGAAACGGGTTGGGGCCCTGATCCAACCCGGCAGTTTGGTATGGGTTCGGGACTTTTGTTGAGAACCGGTTCCAACCCGAATCATTTCGGGCCCGATAACAAACGATTGTGATGCTCTAAACCGGTTTGAACCTTATCGAAATTAGTTTGAGTGGGTTGGGTTTTTCAAGACTAAAAATGGTTTATAACCTGAACCGGTGTGACCCATTTAAAAAAGAACCGGGTTGGTTTGGGACCAAACTGGTTTTTTGTACAACTCTATTCTATAATACCGGAAAGAGGGCCCTGTGAGGTCTCGGGTTCGATACATGTGTCGGACCCCTCCTTGATGGTTATGGGGATTTACTGCCAGGAAGCCTTGTCGGGTGGTGACCTGGGAGGGGGGGATCTCCTCCGCGGTTAGGGTTACCGTGCAAATTAACCTTTTTTTTATTCTATAATACGTACGGTTTTGATATCATTTACTTGAACGAAAAAAAAATTCTCACACACTTTTATTAATTTCATCTTCTCACAGTTTAACCTTTGAAAATTTTCTTCAACCTAAGTTAAATTTTCTGTTTTCTCACACACTTTTATTAATTTCATCTTCTCACAGTTTAACCTTTGAAAATTTTCTTCAACCTAAGTTAAATTTTCTGTTAATAAAGTTATATAAAATACACATTTAAGAGCACAAATAATAATGCTAGACATAAAAGCTATCTTATGTATGATAAACTAATTTGTACGAGTTCTTAAATCATCTATGATAATATTTCAAGAAATATAAATAACTATACAACATATATATTTTTTTAGAATGGTAACTTGTACACTCTTTAAGTCATAATTTTCTTTAAATCATCCTTGAACTTAACCATTCACATCATATTACAATTAGGGTTGTGCATGGTTCTGTTCGGTTCTGTTTTTGAGCAAAACCAAAACCGAAGCCGAAATGTCGGTTTTTGATTTTGGTTTTTTCAGTTTTTACACCAGTTCGGTTTGGTTTTTCGTTTTTTAGAACAAAATTATGTAAGATTTAAAAAATAAAAAGTATAATTTAAAATTTAACAAAAAATGTTAATGATTTTATTATAAATACTTAACATTCAAGAATAAAATTATTAATTTCTATCAGCATGGGTTAAATACTTAAACATAAATACATATGGACTAGGCCTACTATTGTAACTTATCGGTTCAGTTCGTTTTTTTGGTTACTGAAAATGCTTATCCGAAAACCGAACCGAAATTTTCGGTTATTAAAAATACGAAAACGAACTATCGTTTTTTGTTTCAGTTCGGTTTTTCGGTCATTTCCGTAATGCTTCGGTTATTTTGGTTTTTTGTCCACCCCTAATTATAATGCCGGGTACTAGGGCTGTAAACGAACCGAACGAACACGAACACGTTCATTCGTTAAGAATATAATGTGTTCACGAACACAAACAAACTTAGCTAAAATCAGCGAAGACGACGGTCGCTTGAGGTGGATGGTAAGAGGGAACGACGCTAGACCTTGAAGCCCTAACCGTTGAACGAAGATCAATAGTATATTTGTATGTGAATAATGAGAAGAAAAGAGGAGTGGTGCATAAACAAGGTGGGGAGATCAATAGTATATTTGTATGTGAATAATGAGGAGAAAAGAGGAGCGGTGCATAACAAGGTGGATGTCGGGTTTCATATTTTATTTGTTTGGGTAATGAGATAAATAAGAATTAAAGAATATAAAAAGTTTTGGATAAAATAAATAAATGCGAAAAAGTCTTTAATGACCAACACAAACAAATGAACATTAACGAATGTTCACGAACACATTACAGAACGTTCACGAACGAGACATCTGTTCGTGTTCGTTCATTTAACTAAACGAATGAAATTTTTATTTATGTTCGTTCATTAACCAAATGAACGAACGTAAACGAACTTCTTGCCAAACGATTCACGAACTATTCACTGAACGTTTTATTCGTTTATAGCCCTGTCTGGTATCACTTGGCAAAGACACTTTAACAAATAACCACATAAATCTTCTTATATAATAAAGCAAAACTTTAGATAGACACGTGTAAGCTTATCAACCCCCCCCCCCCCCCTTTCATTTCATCCTATGTGTCAATTTCTCATATTTTTCTTTTTTTTTTTTTAATTAAACCCTTCTCTTTCTCCCCAAACCAGCTTATCTGGTTCAAACCACAAACATCTATGCCTTTTTAGTTTTTCAAAACAACTTATCTCATTCAAAATTCAAATTCATTATTGCCCTTGCACCTTATTTCCCTTTTCCTTTCAGCTGAGAAACCCTAAAACTTTTGGTTGTTTCAGAGGTTTCTTACATTATTATGATTTAGGGTTTTTTTAAGTTTCTTTTTTACTGGATTCGTAGGTGGATGATTGGGGGCTCATAACCAGACACGGAAACCCTAAGAGGGTGCCATCACCTCCGCCGCTGAATAGCATATATACATGTAAGGTTTTAAACGTTGTTCCACCTTGATCATTATTTTGAAACTTGGTTTTGGCTTGGACTACGATGACATCTGGAAGAAGATGCAATGAATAATCATCAAAATTAGGGATAATTTTACTTTTTCTTCTTAATCACAAAATTAGTTAGGGATAATTTTACTTTTTCTTCTTAATCACAAAATTAGGGTTATTTCTCTTCTTTCGTATATAGGATTGTTTGGACTTTTAGTTTGAACTTGATATTTAATAGTTCCATTTCGATTTTATGTTATCTAGGATGTTAATTATTAAAATACTGAATTAGGGTTTATTTAATTCTGACATATATCGGTGATTCATATGTTTTGGTGGTAAACTACAAAAGTCCTTATAGAACTCAAGATTCGAACCATCCTTGACCTGTAACTCTTTGGTTGGAAGGTGAACTTGTAACTACCAAGATGTTTATGTAAAGTTTTTTTATTTTTGAGATATTTGGAATTTGTGTGATAACTCATCACTGATTCACTATGTGTTTTCATATATATATAAAATGCTTCAGGAGTTGGGACTAGGAATTTTGAAGAGGTGAGGCGATCGAACTCTTTCTTAAAGCCAAGAAACTCTACATGGATGACAAAGCGGATCTATTTTTTACAGAGGAGCACATGTTATAAATATACGAAAAACACAGAATGCTTTGATATTCAATCAGAATCAGCAAAATCCGGATAGTCTGGTGAATGAAATCAAAGCAACGGGGTATCTTTGGTTAAAAAAAAAAAAGATCAAAGTCATTTGAGTTATCTTGGTTAATGAGTTGTGTTATTTGGTTGCAGATCTTTCACACTCCTGGGAAAAATAAGAATGTGAACAACGCCATAATTACTGAAAGGGGGGATGATGCCATGGGCTACGAAGTCTGTTTGAATACTCATGTTGAATGGTTATTTAAGGTTTTTTTTCTTTCTACTTGTGAAAAAAATAAGTTATAATACGATTGCAGGGCTCGCTGGGTTGAACAGAGGTTGTGATTCGGCATTTGCTAACTGCCACACAAAATTTCTTAGTTGGTGCTCATGGACAAGATCGACAAGAGTAGGTTAGTGTTTTACGTGCATTTTCTTTGAGCTTAATGTTATTGCTAATGTTTGATCTTGCACTTATGTCATAAAAATAATATTTCTTTCGCTTAGACTTCTAACACGTAACTAAAGCGTATTCTAAAATTAGGTCTTTTATATGATTTATAAAAGACCCACTATTATACTTATTAGAGTTGAAGTAAGTTTGGAGCACTTAGAGGTTTCTTACATGATTATGATTTAGGTTTTTTTTAAGTTTCTTTTTTACTGGATTCGTAGGTGGATGATTGGGGGCTCATAACCAGACACCGAAACCCTAAGAGGGTGCCATCACCTCCGCCGCTGAATAGCAGATACACGTCGAAGTTACAAGCCCGTCGGAGCTCATAACTAACTTCGCCATTGTTGAGCAGTATCGATTACAGGTAAGGTTTTAAACGTTGTTCCACCTTGATCATTATTTTGAAACTTGGTTTTGGCTTGGACTACGATGACCTCTTGAAGAAGATGCAGTGAATAATCATCAAAATTAGGGATAATTTTACTTTTTCTTCTTAATCACAAAATTAGTTAGGGATAATTTTACTTTTTCTTCTTAATCACAAAATTAGGGTTATTTCTCTTCTTTCATATATAGGATTGTTTGGACTTTTAGTTTGAACTTGATATTTAATAGTTCCATTTCGATTTTATGTTATCTAGGATGTTAATTATTAAAATACTGAATTAGGGTTTATTTAATTCTGACAGATATCGGTGATTCATATATTTTGGTGGTAAACTACAAAAGTCCTTATAGAACTCAAGATTCGAACCATCCTTGGCCTGTAACTCTTTGGTTGGAAGGTGAACTTGTAACTACCAAGATGTTTATGTAAAGTTTTTTATTTTTGAGATATTTGGAATTTGTGTCATAACTCATCACTGATTCACTATGTGTTTTCACATATATGTAAAATGCTTCAGGAGTTGGGACTAGGAATTTTGAAGAGGTGAGGCGATTGAACTCTTTCTTAAAGCCAAGAAACTCTACATGGATGACAAAGCGGATCTGTTTTTTACAGAGGAGCACATGTTATCAATATACGGAAAACACAAAATGCTTTGATATTCAATCAGAATCAGCAAAATCCGGATAGTCTGGTGAATGAAATCAAAGCAACGGGGTATCTTTGGTAAAAAAAAGATCAAAGTCATTTGAGCTGCCTTGGTTGATGAGTTGTGTTATTTGGTTGCAGATCTTTCACACTCCTGGGAAAAATAAGAATGTGAACAACGACATAATTACTGAAAGGGGGGATGATGCCATGGGCTATGAAGTCTGTTTGAATACTCATGTTGAATGGTTATTTAGGGTTTTTTTCTTTCTACTTGTGAAAAAATAAGCTATAATACGATTGCAGGGCTCGCTAGGTTGAACATAGGTTGTGATTCGGCATTTGCCAGCTGCCACACAAAATTTCTTAGTTGGTGCTCATGGACAAGATCGACAAGAGTAGGTTAGTGTTTTACGTGCATTTTCTTTGAGCTTAATGTTATTGCTAATGTTTGATCTTGCACTTATGTCATAAAAATAATAATATCACTTTTCGCTTAGACTTCTAACACGTAACTAAAGCGTATTCTAAAATAAGGTCTTTTATATGATGTATAAAAGACCCACTATTATACTTATTAGAGTTGAAGAAAGTTTGGAGCACTAAGCAAGTTTGGAAACAACTTGTAAGTTTCACTTTAAATAAACTTTAAAATACTATGAAGATGCATTTAATATCAAGTTGTCATCAACCTTGTTAGTGCGTGTTGGTTTATAGGTAATTTGGACCTTCATGACCAGTTTGGAAACTGTAAAAGAGTGAACCCGAGCAGGTCGGTACTTCTACGATGATGAATATGAACATGGTCATACCTCGTCTTCTCCGCCTTAACCTAGACCTGCAAATAAGAAGAAGAGAGAAAAACAGGGATGTAGGGACGGCCGGTAGGGAAAGAATCCCCTATTTTCAGCTACAAAAGTGTTTGCCCCATATCTCATGCCCTAATAAGGAGGTGGAGACCTCCTTATATAGGAGATATGGGAAACCCTAACCTCAATGGACCAGGCCCAGTTAGGGGTTGTCTCTACAAGCCCACAGGCTAGTATAGTATGAACTATAACGCGTGGCTTCGCGGGTTAGTATGCAATAATAATAATAATAATAATAATAATAATACTATTAATATACAAGGAGATAAATAATACATAACCTTTTAAGTCGGATCAAGTACCTTACTTCGTCAAGTCCCCCAAGTCTAGTTTTGCTCACGCGTGCAAGCGCTGGGAGTAGCACTGGACTTGTTAGGAGCTCGGGAGTGAAGATCACTAATTTTAGGCTTACATGCCGTCCGGGTGCGAGATAGTCGCTGGCCACGTTTGTTGTGGTTGTTGTTAGCTGTGAGTAGAGATAATGGAGCAATGAATAGTACACGATTGCTCATCGTGGAAATTGGTTTGGTAAACCTGGCGCACGCTGATTGGTTATAGACGCTTGTGCGTACGTGGTTAGGTCCGGCGTATGAGCCTTGGAACAGGCTGAGTTTTGGTAGTTCAGTGTCTCGCCTTTGGATGACTTTTACGGGTGTGGCCCTGCCTTAGCGGTGCGCACACGGTCGTGTGGGCTACTGTAAAATATTCACCTTTTGGTGTGATTTTCTTTGGTTAGTATATGATACACTAACGGCGTTCGACCCATTGAAAGAGTTGATGTTGATGTGACAATGATCCCTACCACGCGTCTGTGTCACCGGGATCTCCTTTGTCGTAATGTGCAGCCATTGGTGGTCATAGACGCATGTGCGGATGTTATGCCACCCTAGGCGAATGTGAAACCGCTGGTGGTTGTACCAGTCGTTGTTATTGATGATTCGGTTATAACAATCATCGTTGCAGTCGGAAAGAATGATATACAATGCACCCCTGCAGAAGTGCTTGCTATGCTCAGTGACCTCGGAAGGGTGCTTAGAGCGTTATTTATGTTCCCCACAATGTTTTTATAATTTTCGGACAAGTACTTGGTTTTTCATCAGTGGTTGTGCATCTATTACCAAGATACCCACAGGAGTAGTAGTGGCTGAATATATCTATTATCAAGATGCCCACTTTAGCGCGCTGTATGTTGTGAGCAATACTATTTTGTATGTGTAGGTATTTGTATTAACTACGTTACACTTAGTATTGTCGTTTTATGTTTTACCGTATTGTGCAGTTCACATGCGATGGTATGTTGTGTTTATATGAACACTTATTGATATCAGAAAGTGCTTTATAATGCATGTGGCATTAATGAACACTTGAATAATGAAGTGCTTTCTACGAACTTGGCGTGAATGATCACTTATTGAGATAATAAAATGCTTTATACGCGCTAGGCGTGAATGAACATTTTATGTAAGCTACTACGTGCTTTCCCCGGACGCGCATTGGCGTGGGACGCTTATAGTAGGTGGCATGTCTGTTTAAATTACCTCGTCGACTATGGCGTGAGGGTTTTCTGTTATCCATGTCGCGTATTAGCGTGGAGAATACACATTCGAATAAGTATTTTTCCTGTTGCATAGCGTGTGGAATATTTATTCAGATAATCAAGTATCTTGGTTTTGTCGTGCGTTTGTCTTGACTACCAAATTGCATATGTTGTGTCGAGTGGTATAGTTGTAGGCCAAATGATGTGAGAAGTATAAATATCGTCTGGCGTATCGAGACACCCACATTATATAAGAACCGATGCGGGATGATGTACAGTGGATATAACCTTAATGGGCAGCCTGAGAGGAGATGGTCACTTTTAAGGCGTAATGGCGCTATACCCTGCTAGTCCCCCATTTCAGTGCAGCTAAAGTATGCTAGTAGCTTTGAACTTGATAGGTAATAAAAGGAAATCGACAAGTAAACATGAAGTATAACATGCTAAGAAGACTCTGACATGCTTATTAATCGATTTAAATGTATTGTAGATAAGTATGCTTAAAATAGAGGTGAAACCTTTATCGACACTTTTTGTTTAATGGGCAATTCTAATAGGCGCTCTTTTAATATACGACTTATGGAGTATTCCATCAAGCTATCGAGTTATATGAGAGTACCATATTTAAGGATAATGTAACACCCCAAAAATGCATAAAAGCTTATTGTAAAGTTTAAATGCTTCAAATGATTAATTAAGTTTTAAATATATAAGGGAAGTTTATAAACTTTGAAAGATATACAAAAAAAAAGACAACAAAAGCAACTTGGAGGGGTTGAACATGTAAATTATGATATTAATCATAATTAAAATAAAAACCCAGCTTTGTGGGTGTGGGGTGCAACGCAGAGAAGGCCAGGAGAAGGAAGAACCCTACTTCTCCAAGTTAACAAGAATTTAACAAATTTGATGCGTTTTTGGATGGAAATCGAATGCATGTGATCAATTCCTCATTCATCTAAGGGTTTCCAACATGGGGTAAGTCGAATTATGTGATTTGATGCTAGTTAATGATAAGGGTTTTGATTAATCCATGAAATAGTATGAAATTGAACTTATATATGAATTAGAATCATCATTTAACAGATGATTATTGCTTGAATTTGATGGTATTGAAGGTTTGAAAGAAAACCCACTTAAACTAGTAGTATGATGATTCTAAAGCCACATAAATTGAGCAATTTTGATGGATAAATGTATACGTACTAGGATATTGATGGATTATTATGTTGTAGAATGAATGAGTTATGTGAATTTTGTTGATTAAATGAGTTGTGAATATTACTAGTGAAATTGTGCATTGAATACTTGTACATAGTGCTTACAATGTTATATGCACACCAAGTGTTCGATTAAATGCTTGAATAGTTGATTTTTGTAATTTTGAATGAATTAGGAAGTCTTGCATTGTATGTGGAAAATATGAAATTGATCTTTTGTGAAAAGTGTTATGGAATGCGAATTAAATGTGAATGCAATAGTTATGTAAGTGAATGACATAATTTAGAATGAGAGTGGATTATGTATAGGATTGAAGTTAAAAGGTAAAAGTTGTATGCAAGAAACTATTGCATTATGAATTAGCTAGTTGATGTGTCATGTACGGTAGTAATAAAGTATGATGATACATATCCCTTATATGCGCTAATAAACTAACGAAAGACAAATATTGCATGATTTGAAAGCCGAATGAATGAATGTATGTAAGCTAACCGTGTTATAATTATGACGACATGTACGGATAGGAGTCATGTCAATAGGGGCACAAACATGGAAGCGCCGCGGGTCGAAGGTAAACACGGAAGCTATGTGTAAATTCGGACGCACGAGGTAAGTATTTCCCGGACTCCCTCTTTAGTAGTAAAGAGATTCCTTACATAATAATGTTAGTAGTTGTGTCGAAACGTGAATTTGATGATAATATCAAACATTAGTACCAAGTGAGTGATTATCCGGAATCACTCCTTAAGGTAGTAAAGTACGATTATGTAATAGTTATTTAAGTATGCTATTGGAAATTAGAAAGGTATGGGTATGTAGAAGTAAAGGTTTCCGCTAAGTCGATCAAACGGGTCAAAATGAGAGTTTACTCATTTCGGTATAATTTGCATAAGTGACGATAAAGTATAATAACTGTTAGAAGATAAGTGAATTTTGTTGTTGATGATAATATCAAGTAAGTAGTATTAAGTAAGTGATTTTCCGGAATCACTTTTCTTAGCTTATTTAATCAAGTTTATGCGCTAGTTATTTAAGTATGATAATCAGAGTCTAATAAGGTTTGTTTATATAGAAGTGAAGGTTTCCGTTAAGTAGACCAAACGGGTCAAAATAAAGTAAAACGCAAACCGGGTAACGGGAGCGTAAAATAAATGAATTATGGATCCGGGTAATGGATTATAGCTTAGATATGTTAAGAAATGAACCCCAAGCAATTAAAATAAGTTTGGATAGGTTTGGATGTAAAATGGGTGAAAAATAAACGTGCAGAGCTGACACGGCTGGGTGAACACTTGACACGGCCGGGTGAAGGTTCTGTGAAAAATATATGTTTACTTGACACGGCCAGGTGGACACTTGGCACGGCCGGGTGAAGGGGCTGAAAAAGAAAGAAGATAAAAAATATATAATTTCTTGTGTTTAATTCTTTTGTTCAAATGCTTTGATTTCTAATCGTTTGAATGAAATTGCATGATAGGTAACGATGTACTTTAGACCTCGGAGGTGTAAGGAAATTTTACTAATAAAATTTCACTTCGTATAGTTGATTTAAATGAATGAGTTTAATGTATACCAGGAATCGGGTTCATAAACCCCATGTACGGAACTCCGGATAATGTAGAACTTCTATAGTTATAATGTTCATATGAGTATTGAGTATAAACAAATGAGTTTTTTGGTAAAAACATGAACGGGTCAATAATTAGTAAATGAATATTAAGTCGAAAACATATAAAGTGTAAAATACTTTTTGCATGAAGGCCCTGGGCAAAACGGTAATACTTGATTAAAACAAAAGGGTTGTATTCTAACTGTCACTACTCACTAACGTCACTATACATCCCAAAATGAAATTAGTTGAATCGATACCATCTTTTGACCACTCTGAAATTAGGTATAATTTATTCCAACTGAAAACTGAAGTCTTGAAGTTTAAGATGTTGTATCACATTAAAATGTATAAATCACACTTCAGTATCTAAAAACTCAAGTAATATAACAAGATTAAGTTGATTTGATTATATGGAAGGTGGATCCTAACTTAATCAGATTCTTTATTTTTACAGTCATGTATAAGAAAAAAACAATTTTATTTTTTGGGTAGGTGCATTATCTGGACTGACATCACTTGCTAATCAAGTTTGGGAGTGTTGATGGAGTAGTAATGTATCATGAGTGGTAATATTATTTTTTTGACGTCGTGAATTGGGGCGGCTCAAGTGGGTTGGTTATGACAGTAATGATTCATGAATGGTATTATTAGGATGGTTTAAGGATGATGTAGTAAGATGGGTGGGTTGCCTAATGGGCCCAAACTGGAGTAATTGTTCATAAATGGTATTATAGTTTTTGTACGTGGTTTGATGGGCGGTTTGGTTAACGGGTCAAAACGAGCAGACTGGTTTTGGCTGACTTGCAAACGTTTATTTATAATAATCGTTTGTAAATGTTTGAATGGCACATGTTGGGATCCAAAGACATCACTTTGGGACTTGCTTGAATCCACACTTACCTACCAACACATACTTATACTGATGCAGTCAGCAGTGGCGAAGCTTGGATTTTTCGGCCGGGGGGGTGAAAACATATATACCCAAAAATTTCTATAGAATACCCAAAAATTTCTATAGAACCGGGGGGGGGGGGGGGTGAAAACGTATATACCCACAAATTTCTATACGAAAACTACATATATAACACTACTGAGCGAAAAATCCCGGGGGGCGGACGTCCCCCCCCCCCCCGCCCCTCACATGCTGCGCCCCTGGCAGTCAGGCAATCCATTGCAAAACCACTAGCCAATTAAAAGTGTGGTTCGGTTCTTGTAATCTATGTGCACTCCAGTCCTACTGTAAGACTTTTGAAGAAACTATTTATTATGTGGTAGTAATGAAGTATGCTCCAAGAATGGAGGGCCGCTTTCAACTCATCTAACATTTTATCGTTCTCATTTAGATTTGGAGCTCATGTTGGAAGGAGGTCAAAAACCAGTTGTGTTAAGTTGATAATTCTAGCTTGGAAGGCATCCAGAAAGTTTTTCAGTAAAGAGTGGTGATACTAATATCATGTTGGAGCTCATGTATATAGGTGTCATATTCTTTTAGTTGTTTTCTCCTCGATTTTGAGATATTTTTATAATCATTGTAAATGACTGTATAAGCGAAGTAATTCACCAAAGAAGGTTATATCAATGTGATCAAAGATTAAAAAAAACTTTACTTCTGTTGGAATGGATTTTGTGTCATTGTAAATTTGGAGTACGACAAGGACATGGTGGGAGAGGACCACAACAGTTTTTGCAAGCATTTTGTAATTCATGCTCCTCATGGGGGTTTAAAGTATTTTTATTATTTCATACACGAAACATGTACAAGATCTTTGACCAAATTGATATTATAGAGATTTAGAATGATGCTGGCCAAATAATTACCTGGGCTTTACAATTTGGTGATCTTGAATTAGAAGTTTGTTATAATTGGTGGCAATAAGATTTTACTTATACATAATATATGATGAATAATTAAAAAAATATTGTTTCAAATGTGGTTGTATTAGACTAATGACTCACATAACAGGAATGTTAGTATGCCAATTTGATATTCGAATAATTTATTTACCAATCTTTGACTTCAAGGGGTCAAAAGGCACGAACAAGCAAAAGCGGGAAATGCCTACACTAAATTGATAACAACTCTCGACACATTTAATTATAATTTGACAAAAAACTTTATTTAATTAAAAAAACATAAATCAATAAAACATTTTGTATGGGTTTAGAAAACATTCTTATATTCAGATCGCACTATCAATTAAAAAGGAATTAGCTTTACATGAAAACTTTGAATGCATATGGAGGCAAAGTTGGGATACTTATGAAACCGAACTAAAAACTTGTGGTGGAGAAGGGAAAGAGGATACTTAAGAGGTTCAAAGTGTTATTTATGTACTTTTGTTTACTGAAAATTAAATTTTCCTAACCCGGGATGTTCCCGGGTGATAGCCTAGTGTGTCTAATAAAGAAAAAAATTTTAAGGCTCTTTTTCCGCTGCGTCGTTTTTAAGGTTAAACATATTTGGGCGTAAAAGATAAGATTAAGAACCTGTCACTCGTGAGTCTTGTGCGTAGATGTCTGACATAACGGTTGTGCCGAGTTCAGGATTGTCTATCGGATGTGATGATCCAACAATTAAGGTGGCGTGGTGAGAAATTACCAAGCTAAGCCCGCGTGCTTGAATAAGGATTATTCAATGTATAGTTTATCATGTGTAAATATTATGACCATGTCCGCCCATAGTCGTGTTGTTCCGAGCAGATTACCCAGTTCGATGATGTTAAGCATGTTTGGACATAAGTATTGAAAGTAATTATATAGGCGCATGCAACATGTCATATGGCCAATCGATCGTGGCCCCATGCATGTGTGGGCAATGAAATCTTCCATTCATGTGTTTAGAATTTTGTAATTTTGAGGTAGCATCGCCATGTCAGGTTATATACGGACCATTATATATATATATATAGTCAAGTGGACCAAGGGCGTGCAATGAGATGCCAAGCGCGTTTGAATAAGTAAAAGTGTATTGCGCAACTAAATAAAGCAATAAAATAGGATTGTACCTGAAATTGCGTCCCGAAATATGTAGTTTCACATAATGAATTCTGGCTTAGGTCTATCTTTACCAAAGTTGTACCTAGGTTTGACAAGAAGTTGTCCAACCGAAATCATGTTGTTGAAGAAGGGTTATCAGGTGTGTAAATCGAATGTCCGAACCAGGACCTTTGGCTTTGGTGTCTACGTTCTGTATCGTTTGTAGTGTTACACCGTTCCCGTCCCTTATTTCAATGTTGCTAAATAATGTTAGCAGGAGAATCATGTGCTCGATGTGTCATGTTGGAGATGTCGAGAACATTATCAGGAAGGCTGTCTAGCTTGAGGATGTCAATTTCTACCGATGTGCCGCTCGGTTTTGCTAGGTGTCAACTTTCACGACTTAATTGTAGTTGGGGCATGAGTGGTTAGCCCGTCGTGCTAGTATCCCACTCTATTGCTGCTCAAATAAACATTAGTAGCATTGCAATAACAAGGTAGAAAATTGCATTATGTGTATAGCATCGACATGTATACATAAGTTTTGCCAAAACGCGCCATATTTAGATAAGGACTATTTTGTGTATAAGTCGAAATGATCGAGCTTGGTTGTTTTTTAACATATCTCGCCCACGGCGGTATTATACTGCGACATAAATATTTATGTAGTTTCAATCATTTTGAAGAAAATAATTTACGTATGCTCTTTTTAATGGTAGAGATGACCTATGCCACCAAATTTCAAGTACCAGCTTTACGGATGTAAAGGATCTCATGTTAGTTAATATAAATGCCTGCCCACGATGTGGAAGATGATGTGGATGTTGGGGAGGTAACACGACACCCCATAGTCTTAGTTAAATGAATATATGCTCATATATGTTTAAAATTGGTGCAATAACAGTTGAACGATCTTGTTCTGTAAAGCATCGGCACATGTAAAATGTGGTGTAGTATAGAGAGGAAAACATTGAACCATTATAAATGACCTGGTTCCGTTAAAAACTTTAGTAACACAAATTAAAGCGACATGCCGGTGTATGTGCGACATACACGAGTGGAGGAGTGGCGATGTAGGCGCTATAGCGGTGGCGTGACTAAATGGGCCACAACCCCATTTATAAAGAAGGTTGGAAGGTATATCTTTATGCATGACAGCTGAGAATTTTCAACAGATATTCTCGTGTTTTGTTGTACAGTAAAATAAATTTATAAGCGTGACCAAAGGCGTGACTTAGGACGGTGCTCACCGGAGATGGCGCGAGCAAGGAGGGTATCCGCCGAAGACGGTAGGAGAGAACGAAAAAATCCGTCGGAGTGGCGGGTAGAATGAAAGCTCCCGCCAGAGGCGTGGGTGGATAAAAATGTCCGTTTAAATGTTCCGTGGTGAATAAAAGCTTCCGCCGATAGTGGCGGGTTGAACAAAAGCTTCCGCCGGTAGTGGCGGGTTGAATAAAAGCTTCCTTTTGTAGCGAAGCGGGCAAGAACGACCTTGCAGCCTAATCGGTAAGGCGTCTAAGAGTGTGCTGGTTAAACAGCGAATCTTGCTGGAGAGCGCCATATAGTAAGGCGTTTCAAGTTTTAACCAATGCTCGAGAGGGGATTATCAAGCCAAAAATGACAAAAGAAGTGTGCGCTAGGAATGGTGCGACAAAAGGAGTCATCGCCGGAGTTGGCGTAATCATGAAAATTGTCCGCTGCTGATTGTGGTGGCGTGGATAAAAGATTTCGCCTGAGTTTGGCACGTTCTAGAAAATCGTCTACTGGAGGTGGCGTGGCCAAGAAAGTTGTCCGCCAGGGGTGACACGACGAAGGAAGTTGTCCGCCAGAGGTCGCGAGACGAATAAAGTTGTGGCGCGACCAAGAAAGTTGTCCGCGGGTGGTGTTGGTTTTGTGCATCCATACTCCGCAATATATGAACAATTTTGACCCTCCAGATTGTGTTGCACCATGCTAGTCATTCCATTTATTGCTGCTAAATAGATGTTAGTAGCATTGTAATAATAAGCACGATACAAGTATGCGTTAATACCACCTGGTTATTAATTTTTAAAATGATAACCGTGTCCATGAATTGATTTCACGTGCCTAACTTTAGCCAACTTATTTTTATTGAAAGAAATATGTAACACGACTTTTCTAAATAATTCGAGTTCTCCCGGCCAAGTAAATATGAAATATGTCCATGCACGTGTATTGTTATAATATGCTAGAAGGCGTTGAAGCTATTCATATATGTTTAAAAGGCATGACACTTGATATTGATGTAAGTGTCACTTTATAACATTTGTGGGGCCATTCACTAGAAAATATTGTGTGTTGTAATGGCAAAGACAACTATGATCTTGATTTTGCATCATGTCTAAAAATTTACTTATTATATGAGAATAAATAAAACACTGAAGACCTTGTTTTGCCAATGGTTCTTAATTATGTATTTCTTTTCTAATAAGACAGTGGGCATCTTAGCTTGGTCCAAGACAAAATGTATCCATTGCCAAGGGATTAAAAATGTCCCTATATAACTTGTAGGGGTGATTTGTGGGAAAAGTTGTGATGTGAATTTAAAAAACAAACATATGTGAATTCAAACATAATATTAAGCACGTTTATGTTGATTCTCCACAAATATCACCACCACAAAAACATCTTTAGCTTTTTTAGAAGCAAAAAAATTAACATAGAGAGTACCTTGCTTGAATGTATACTGCGGAAGGGATTCCTCTTCAGCGCCTTGTGTGACCGGCGCGCCACGTGGTGTCGCCTAAGCGCGGGTCTCTGGTGAGTGTGATCTCTGGCCCAAGTGACACCGACAAACGCAAAGTTTGCTCGCAGGGTGGAGCTTGTCCGCACATAGGGAGCTTAATCATACGACGCGCGACGAAGTTTATCCGCGGAGCTTTTCTGCCAAGGGCAAAGTGTATACGTGGGTGATAGAGCTTGTCCGGCGGGTGGGGTGTATTTGCGCGGCGGCGGAGTTCAGATAAGGGCGAAGTGTACACGTGCGGCAGATTCTACCCGTGGTAATGGAGTGTGTTCGGCAGGCAAGGTGTGCTCGCGCGGAGCGTACTTGCACGACGACAGAGTGTGTCCGCATTACCCGGTTTACACGCGGTAACGAAGTGTGCTCGTTTGAACAATATGTTAAAACAATTTTGACCATTGGAATGGTACGAAATCATGTTAGTCCCCCAGTTTGTTGTTGATAAACAAGGTTAATAGCAATGCACTAAAATAATATTTGCAAATTAACAGCAAACATGATAATCATATAAAGTATATAGTATAATACGTGTATCTCATGATCGCTTGATTGTAACCAAGTAAGATCAGCGATGAAACCTTATGTTCATGCTTTTTGTTTAAAGGGTTGACCAACGTTAGCAAGTATAACCTCAGTTAAGGTAAAGGTGATTTGTAAAATTGTTTTTCATATACTTTATTCGATTTTCAGACATAAAGTTTTATGTTTGTGCTTTTTATTAAGTACAACCTTATATGCATTTAAAGGGGCACGGTTTCAAATGACTTCATATAATAAAGCTTCAAAATTGCAATTAAGATAGTTGGTCATAGAACTCACCTCTATTGCTTTGGGAAGCTCATACAAATATCTCAAAAGCCACCAGATTTAAGTTTTGGAGACCCCGAGGGAACGACGTTGTACCGGTATGGGGTTTTTTGTTCAATAGCCTCCTTCCGAAATCGCTTATTGCTGGATCTAGAAACCTTCACCAAGAGACGTAGATCTGGATACTGAGCGAAGGCGAACGAAGGTGCGGTTTGTCAGCGGTCCCACGGATGACGCCAATGTAAAAGAGTGAACCCGGGCAGGTCGGTACTTCTACGATGATGAATACGAACATGGCCACACCTCGTCTTCTCCGCCTCAACCTAGGGGGTGTTTGGTATTCCTTCTCAATAAGGACTTGTTAACTTATATAAGTCAAAAGTGAGAAGTTAGAAATTCTAACTTCTCAAAAATAACTTCTTAACATACAAAATCTTCTTAAATAAGTTAATCAAAACACTACGAAAACAACTTATCAACTTTTATAAGTAAATAAGTCATAAGTTACTCCAAAATAAGCTAACCCAAACACCCCCTAGACCTGCAAATAAGAAGAAGAGAGAAAAACGAGGATGTAGGGACGGCCGGTAGGGAAAGAATCCCCTATTTTCAGCTACAAAAGTGTTTGCCCCATATCTCATGCCCTAATAAGGAGGTGGAGACCTCCTTATATAGGAGATATGGGAAACCCTAACCTCAATGGGCCAGACCCAGTTAGAGGTTGTCTCTACAAGCCCACAGCCTAGTGTAGTATGAACTACAACGCGCTGGGCTTCGCGGGTTAATACACAATAATAATAATAATAATAATAATAATAATAATAATAATAATAATAATAATAATATACAAGGAGATAAATAATACATAACCGTTTAAGTCGGGTCAAGTACCTTACCTCGTCAGAAACAACTTGTAAGTTTTGGAGTAACTGAGTATACCATAAAGTACACCAAATTTTGGAGCACTAAGCAAGTTTGGAAACAACTTGTAAGTTTCACTTTAAATAAACTTTAAAATACTATGCAGATGCATTAATCTCAAGTTATCAACCCTGTTAGTGCGTGTTGGTTTATAGGTAATCTGGACCTTCATGGCCAGCAAATACACAAACCGTGTAAAACGCCATTGGGATTTCCTAAAAACGTAGTTACTCACTCTCCAAATTAATATTTTACTCGTATCAAATCACAAATTATTATCTCCAAAACCTTGCGATAATTTTACCCTTTCATGCTTAATGTTAAAATGTCAACCCATTAGGATCCAAATGATTCGTAGAGATTAATTATCACACATATGAATCACCTGCTTAGGTTTTTTTACAGATGATAATCATGATCAACACAAGAGGTTATGGATGGATTAGTCCAATTTGCTACTTCAATAAATATGCAATCCGCATCACCGTAGGATTTTTCAAAACTGATTATTTTAAAATATGTTTTTAGTTTGTGGAATCTGAATGAAATGATTATCCGAAATAGTTGCTACCAGACCTTGCTCTTGGGTAAAATATGACCCTAATATACCTGTTTATATTTATGTGTGTCAAAATTGATACTTATGTTTGAAAAAGGGCATCAATTCAATATATGTGATATGTATAGTTTACTATTTTTCTCATAGCTGACTACACTTATATGCTTTCTTTTTTCAATGTAGGCCTTTCACAGTTGCAGGTATTGCACGAGGTATGGAAATCTAGGGATGAACAAATGGTATCGGGTACCTGTTCGAAACCAGTATCAAATTTCCCGAACCAACTCGATTTTTGGTACCGACATTTTGCGTTTTCGGTACGGGTTTGGTACCGTACCGGTTTTTACATTCAAATAACGGTCAGTACAGGTACCGTAACGTACTGGACATTTTCGGTACCGGTTCCGATACCCATTTTTTGGGATTTTCGGTACCGGTATTGATACCGTTTGGTACTAAGCTCGTCCTTATGGAAACCTATATCCGGAATTGAAAAAGATTTGGAACACATGGTAATCAAAAGAAACTGTGACATGCATTTTTTTCACCATGTGTAGCATTTGGAACGCACAGTTTTCTGCGGAAAGGATTGTAATTCGTTAAAAGTCGTCGAATAAATAAAAGAAAGAACGTTCTAGCGGGTAATGAATAGATCAAAACTAACAGGCATCTCTTGGAGCGAATGGAGAAATTTTAGTTTTGTAGTATAATTTGTATTTTGATTTGGTTTTTTGGTGAATGTAGATTGTAATTGTAATTGTATATGTCCTTCGTATTAACTTGCTATGTCGGATGGTTTTTTGGTTTAATAATAGATGTGCTTCGTTTGCCTGTCAAAAAAAGTATGGATCGTCATACGAAAATCTTTATACAATTTACTATATATACATTTTCAAGTTGAGGGAATAGTGCCAGGAAACTTGCCTGACACTTCCCTATTGGATCAACCCATTTTTAATTTAACTTTACTCCCAGTTTAAAATTACGGTTTCGTCCTTCATTTAAAATTACGTTTTTGCCCCCAGTTTAAAATAAAATTATATTTATGCCTCTAGCTCAAAATTACGCTTTTGCCATCAGTTCAAAAACCCTTTTTTAATTTTATTCCCAGTTTAAAATTACTGATTCGCCCTCCGTTTAAAATTACGTTTCTGCATCCAGTTCAAAATAAAATTATGTTTTTCCCTTAGCTAAAGATTACGATTTTGCCCTCAGCTCAAAATAACGTTTTTGCTCACAGTTCAAAATAAAATTATGTTTCCCCCCTAGCTCAAAATTATGATTTTGCCCTCAGTTTAAAATTATAATGTCGCGCCCAGTTCAAAATATATTTACGCTTTTGCCCTCTGTTCAAAATTATGATTTTGTTACCATTTAAAAAATTACGATTTTGTTCCCACAGCTGCCTGGCACTTCCCCATTGGTCCAGCGAAATTACGATTTTCCCCAGTTTAAATTTACAGTTTTGCGATTTGTTTTGTTACGCTTTTGCCCTCTGTTCAAAATTACGATTTTGTTCCCATTTCAAAAATTACGATTTTGTTCCCACAGCTGCCTGACACTTCCCCATTGGTCC
Organism: Helianthus tuberosus; assembly: GCA_030545235.1. Taxonomy (NCBI): domain Eukaryota; kingdom Viridiplantae; phylum Streptophyta; class Magnoliopsida; order Asterales; family Asteraceae; genus Helianthus; species Helianthus tuberosus. The sequence goes on from JARYGA010006069.1 coordinate 35,966, forward strand.
ATCCTAATTACGATTTTTCCTCGGTTTCAAATTTATAGGTTTGCTATTGTTTTTGTTTTTTTCTGTCAAATTACGATTTTGCCCCCAATGTAAAATTACAGTCATGCTATCGTTTTAGTTTTTTTTTTTGACAAATCTATGGTAGTGTTTTGTTTTAATTGTTGACTCGGTGTAATTTTTATTCGTGTCAGGCGGTTGCGTGACACACGCTCATTTGTCCTCAAAAATTACAATTTTGCCCCAGTTAAAAATTATAGTTTTTCCATCGTTTTAGTTTTTTTTTTAGCAAAAGTATTGATAGTGTTTTGTTTTAATTGGTTTTCTCGATGTAATGTTTTTTGAGATCGTGTTATAAGTAGTATATACAAGTAACCGAAATACAGACGTATATGAAAGGGAAATATTTGGCTTAGTGCCCCGCAACACGGGCGAGGCAAAACCTAGTTATGTACATTTGTAAATCTCTATTTTATTTATATATTACTGTTAACAGTAATATATGACTTTGTTTGTATTTATTTTATTTATAAACTTATAATTAATGTAAATCAATTTTTCACCCGGGAAGTTCCGGGGTGATAACCTAGTAATATAAGACCACCCGTACTCGGGCGTTGTTTGTAAAAAAAATTCAAAAAAAAAACGCCCCAAAAAGCCGGTTCCCCCACTACGCCCGGCGTTGTCCGGCGTTATTTTCGAAGAAAATTGAGTTTGGCGTTTTAATTAAAACGCGGTGCACACATTTGACCGGCCAATCACATGTCCCCAACAGCTAGTTGGTTATTTTATTTATTTTTTTTAAACATTTTACCTATATATATATATATATATAAACTCATTCACTTTCAACCAAAAACTATCTCAAAAACTCTTTAAAAATCACAACCATTTTATAAAAAACTTGATGGATTCTCCTAGTTCTTCATCCATGGTAAATTTTTACTACAACGAGTATTTTGCGGATGGCGATGGTTCCACCGATGAGGAGGTTGAGCAAGAGGCGGTTACGAGTGCTTGTCAACTAGCGGTGAGATATGTCGAGCATTGTCGTCACCCCCAAGCAGAAAAAAAGAGGTTATATGGAACGCGACCGACGCGCGGCACACGATCGTTTGATGAAAGATTATTTTGATGAGGCGCCGACATTTTCGAACGAAATGTTTAGGCGTCGTTTCCGAATGAGTAAGCGGTTGTTTCTACGCATAGTCGACGACTTGGAAGCCAACTACGATTATTTTAAACAAAAAGCGGATGCTAGAGGGGTTCTAGGATTTACCGGTATCCAAAAGTGTACGTCGGCGTTACGAATCCTTGCTTATGGAAACACTACCGACATCAACGACGAGTATCTAAAAATGGCCGAGAAAACATCGCGAGACTGCTTGGAGCATTTTTGTCGCAGTACAATTCCTATACTTTACTTTAAAAAAAAAAAAAAAGACGAGTATGTTTACTATTTTTTTTTGAAGCTTATGTTTGTCTATTGTTTTTTATAAAGGTATTATTGATGTGTACGGTGCGCGTTATCTTAGAACGCCCACATGGGACGACCTTCAAAAGATCTACGAGGTACATAATGCTGAGCATGGTTTGCCTGGTATGATCGGGAGCAAAGATTGCATGCATTGGCGTTGGGATAACTGCCCGACCGCATGGCGAGGCCAACACACACGGGGTGACCAAAAAGGACCCACTATTATTCTTCAGGCGGTTGCTTCACAGGACCTTTGGGTTTGGTCGGCTTACTTTGGCGTGGTCGGGTCATGCAATGATATCAATGTTTTTGAACAATCTCCGTTGTTAGAGGAGTGGATTTCTGGCAAAGCTCCAAAAGCGTCGTTTTACGCAAATGGAAACTACTACCCTCATGGATATTATTTGAGCGACGGAATTTATCCTAGGTATTCGATTTTCGTGAAAACGTATAGTGATCCTATTGATGAAAAAAGAGCATACTTTAAAAAGGTTCAAGAGTCTTCACGAAAAGACATTGAGAGATGCTTTGGGGTTCTTAAACAACGCTGGCAATATTTGAGAAATCCTTGTCGTGCATGTAGCAAGCAAAAAATGAGAGATGCTATGTACGCTTGTATAATCATGCACAACATGATTTTGGAAGACGAAGGAAAGGCGATATGCCAGAATTATGTGCCAGAAGCCGTTCAAGAGGACCATCCACAGGCGTCAATGGAAGAAAGAGTGAATAATGCGCGAGAGTTGCGTTACGAACCGTACCATTCCCAGTTAATGGTTGATTTGGTACACCACGCATGGTCGGTTCGGTATGTACCACCTGAGGGAGAGGAAGAAACGGAGGACGAGGAAGACGAAGTTGGCGAGGGTGAAGAAAGCGAAGACGAAAACTAGTGTTTTTTTTTAGTTTAATCGGATTTTAATTTTTTGTATTTCTAGTATTGTTTTTTTTTAATTACCCTATATATTAAAAATTCAACTTAATGAACAGTAATTACCCTATATATTAAAAATAGAATTGAATAGTAACATTACTAACCGAAGAGTAAATGGTATCGGGTACCGGTATTAAATTTATCAAACCGGGTGTGCTTTCGGTACCGGTTCGGCATCGGTATTCACCGGTTTTACCCTCAAATATCGGTGTCGTACCAGTACCGACCGGTACCGAACCGTACCGTACCAGGTATATTCGGTACCTGTACCCACTTTTGGGGATTTCGGTAACGGTATTTTCGGTACCGGTATCAAATCCTGTAGCAATGTAGCAATGCAAGTGATTGCACCATTTAGATTACTTTTCATACACACAGTAAATAAACTGTATTTCGTTTGAATGATGTTTTATATACACAACTTATTTTGCTTTCTTTTTTGTCTTTTTTTTTTGTAATAAATGAATTGTAGCATGTGTATTTTTTTGATATTTAGATTATTGATGAGCAAATCGTATCAAACCCTGTAATCAAACCGGTATCGTATCGGTACCAAATTTACTATACCAAATCATTTTCGGTACTAATTTGGTATCCCCCTTTTGGCGTTTTCAGAATCGTTACTTTCGGTTCGACACCGATCTAGCACCATACCTGTATTTATTGATCTTACCTTCAAATACCACACCGTATTGTACCGAGTATTTTCGGTGCCGGTACCTAATTTCAAGATTTTCCGGATCGGTACTTTCGGTGCCGTTACCGGTACCGAGCTCATCCATATTTTAACATGTTAGCACCGTAATAACTGAACTGAAAATAACCGAATTTCCAACGTGTAAGACGTGTGGGTCCTATTATTATATATTAGGTTATTTAAAATCGCTTCTTTTAGGACGGAGTGACTATCCTTATCACGCCATTTTTATTTATGTTTTGATATTCGGTATTTGCTTGCCGTTGTTGACACGCGTTTTGTAGTCACTGGGTCCCCGCCGCAACGCGTGGGCGGAAAATCAACTAGTTTAATGAAGTATCTAAAGTTTAAAAAAATAATAATTGTCAAATGATTGCATGGGCGTTATTGGAATAATGTCTCACTGCACCTCTTTTGCTATAATGCCCAACTCTGACTAGGATGCCACGTGTCGGATAATGCCCCATGGTGGGGGCATTATTTTTGTTCACCACTACGGGTGGTCTAATAAAAATAAATAACTACATGAGTTAATTGCCATTTTCGCCCCTGAGGTTTGGGCACACTTGCCATTTTCGTCCAAAATGAAGGTTTTGTACCATTTTGCCCTCAACGTTTGTAACTTTTTGCCATTTTCATCCAAATACCTAACCAAGTTACTTTATATCTTATTGTGGGTTATTTTTAACCTAACCAAGTTAGTTTATACCTTATTGTTGGGTATTTTTGAAATTTATCAATTATAAGGGGGTAATTTATAAATTATCTTCTAGTTATTATTTATCAGCCTTTATAAATTATCTTCTAGTTATTATTTTTGAAAAAGATGATCCAATATTAAATATTAAATTTTACTTTAATTAATGCATATATATTGGAGATGGTCTATTATTAAAGATTCGAATTATAAAAATACAATTCATATGATAACATATGTTTTGTTCATTGTTACGCTTTTATCTATTTCTATGTTTGTATACCTAAATAAGATCACATTGGTGTTAACATTTTTATAATATAACACGATTTTTAGTTGTGTATATATTTTTTTACATTAATAATATAAGCATTTATACTTTAATATGTTTGCATTTACAGTTTTACAAAAAAAAATTAAACTTTAAAAGTCTTGTAATTAAAATGTAATTTTACAGATCACAATTAACAATTCAACGTAGGACTTTCACTAAAATTATTGAACCAAAATCACCTATTGATTTTATTAGGGTTACTAAACGGGTCATGATGTCACGTACATAAACCCAAACACGACACGTATATTCCCGAATTAATGCAAAAACAACCATTTTAACCCGAAACTTTTTATTTTAATATTGTTTGCATGTTAATGCTTTAATCATAAATGTACATATCATTTTAGTTTTTAAGCAATCATTCTTAAATTATGTATTCTTATATTTAAACTTATTTATTATGACACAAAAGTAGTCAAAATTTAATTTATTACTAGAAGATAATTTATAAAGGCTGATAAATAATAACTAGAAGATAATTTATAAATTACCCCTTTATAATTGATAAATTTCAAAAATACCCAATAATAAGGTATAAACTAACTTGGTTAGGTTAAAAATAACCCATAATAAGATATAAAGTAACTTGGTTAGGTATTTGGATGAAAATGGCAAAAAGTTACAAACGTTGGGGGCAAAATGGTACAAAACCTTCATTTTGGACGAAAATGACAAGTGTGCCCAAACCTCAGGGGCGAAAATGGCAATTAACTCTAACTACATAGATAATATTAGAAAGTGGATCCACTCGAGACCAGCATCATAACTCACACAGTCAAACCACTCACACAACACACCCCCCAGCCCCCACCTTCCTCATGTATATAAAAGCAGCGTACTCACTACTCAAGACAATTACATCACTTGGGATTCAAATTTAAATCCTCTTTTTATGGCACACATTTGAACCTTCTTTGACTCATGTTTCACCAACAACAGCAAATGGGTAC